>CM056597.1:46193810-46398810 GCA_029721355.1 Tegillarca granosa | reverse complement strand
TTCTAGATCTTGCCAGCCTGGTTGTTCTTTGGTCTTAGAATCATTTTGCACCTCCATTTTGATAACCTGGGATCCAGAATCTTCAGGTTTTCCGGACTCATCCCTAGCAATAATTTTTCCATGAAAAGGACATTTAATTCTGTCCATTCTCTCACAAAGTTTTCCATTCAGTAATGGTGCTCTACATTTCCATTTTACTGGTTCAAACTTTCCAACATAAGTAAATGTCCGATTTGTAACTGCTGCAATACAAGATTGTGAGGACTTCTTAGTTTCAACATCTTTTGGTACCCAAAACCGATGAAGTGTGTCAGAGTTTTCTTTCACTAAAGACGGAGCCTCTATTTTATCTGGATTTTCCCAGTATTCCAAATCTATTCCATATGACACAACGGGAGCTTTTTCAAGTAATTCCTGTTTTTTCTTATCAAATGATACATTGTGACTGTTGTTAGTATGTGTTTTTCCTGATGATGTGGATGGTTGAGGGTCATCCAAACATCCTATTTTATCTAGTTGATCTTGACCAAGGACTTTAGCTAGATTTGCAGTGATTGTTGTTGGATCATGAACATCTTCTTTTTTAATGATACGACTCATACACATACTCCACTCTGATGAAGACTTGCTTTGCTTATTACTTTTACTTTTCCTATCTATGTTATAATCAACCTTCAAACTTGTTGTAACTTTTTCCTCATACCCTTCTTTTTCTGGAACATCTTCAAAGTCATCATCGCTATCATCAGGTTTTGTATTTTTATCCTGACTAGGTGGCATGTTTTCTATAATTTTAAGTTCATGAAACTTTGTCACAATCTTTTCTAATTTTGTTTTCAGGTCTATGGTTTTTGTTAAATACTCTTGTTTAGCCCCGGATTTCGTTAATATTTTCAGCCATTTATTGACACAGGGTTGGAATTTATTTGTAATAAGTCTATAATTGTCTCTCAGTGTTAACAGTACATCTCTGTTATCATCAGTCTCCATTAATGATACAGTATTTGTTGAAAGTTCAATATCTATATTGTATTGTCTAGAACCTAATCCATGATCTTGCACAAACCAATGCTCTTCTGCATATTCCTCTGTTTCACTTTCACTATCTTCGTCTTTTTTTAATTTATCTGTCTTTTCTTCTTTACTTATATCCCTGGAATTTCCATGTGCTTCACTTTCATTTTCAACAACAGATTCACTAATTTCACTTTTATAAGTAACTTCACTACTGTCACTAGTTGAACTTGAAACATTTGTACTTGTTTTTGAAGAAGACAATATTGATTGACTTTGCCTTGCATGAACATCCTCTGACAATTCAGTATCAACCTCAGTGTTGATGAAAAAATTATCAGGATGAGGCAAAATGATATCAAAACAATTGTTCACTTCTTTCAAAATATTTTCCATTTCATTTGAATTATCTTCCATGTCTTTCAAAACTTGTTCAATCCTTGAATTATTAAATTTTTCTATTTTTTCCTTTCTGTTTTGTTCCCTTAATCTTTCTGCTTCACTCTGTGCACGAATATCATCAAAATCTATTTTTTTACATGTTTTTAAGAAGTTAAAACCTAAAGATAATTTCTTGTATGTGGTTCCATATTTATCCTGCCACTGTTGAATTGCTCTTAAAGCATTTGTCTTTAAAATATCTGCAGCTGCTTTTGGTGGAGGTAAAGGGATATTATATTCAATACCAACTGCCAATTCCAGAAATTCCTGAAATTGCAACAACAGAAGTTCTCTAAATGCATGAGAACGATTGAAAAGTTCATCGATAATCTGGAATGTAGAAAGTCTAATTTCTGAATGATCTTTCTTCAGTTGTGTAAAAAGTAGGTGGAAACATTGTTTTATGTAAGAGTCAGATATTTTGCAAATTCTTTTTAACCTCTTCATTAAAGTTTCATCCAAACATGGTTTGCCTGATGTTGTAAGTTCTTCCACATGTTTTGCCATTTCCTGACATAGTTTATGATCCAAACAATCTTTTGTTTCCATGTTTTAATACTAAAGTCTTAAGTTGTTTTTATCAGGTAAGAATTTTAAATCTACCTCTTTCCTGAAAGTAAACATAAAAAAAAATTATAACCTTATATATACATATATAGATCATCGGTTCATGCTTCAGCAGTTTCTCCATCATGCAGCATTGGCAAGTACAGTATATATACATATAATAATAATAATTATTATTATTATTTATTATTACTATTGTTATTATTATTATCTTTTTTGGTCAAACTGTTACAATAGTTGGTTATGACAAACATAAACAATAACATAACAAACATAATGTACCAGTAGTAATTACAAATAAATGAAATTTATAATGGTATATCATATATAAGCTTGTAATTGTTATACTTTTGACAAACTTATACATATTCATCTTTCTTTCAACAAACAATGATTTAACTGAAAAATGTTTATTAAAATATGCATACTGTACTTGCCAATGCTGCATGATGGAGAAACTGCTGAAGCATGAACCCATGACCTCAAGAAAAAGAACAAGTTGGAGTTTATACCCCCCCATTTTTTGGTATACTAGTATCTTGCATGATGCAAAACTTTAAATATGTTGTCAGATTTATAATTGTGTATATTTTAATTAATCTGAATTCTAAAACAGAAAATCGCAATTGAATCAGTTTTGAAAAGGACTAAAAATAACAACAATGCTTGTTTTGCTCAATTTAATAGATATAAAACATTGATCAGTAAAACTCCAGAGGATATGCTATAGTCTGCAACTTAAGAATACAAAGTTAACCTAAATAATTTCAATTTTGTGCTAGTATACACGTTATTTGTTCAAAATGATGAAATTTGGAACCCAATACCTGGCTTTGTGCAGTCCCTAGAATTACCAAATTGGCTTGCAATTACTGATTGGCACTTGTCTTAGGTGTAATGGATAATATTTTAGTTTATATATATATATACATATATATATATATATTTATTTATTTATTTATGTCTCGTAGTATTTTGGAAATAGATTCAGAAATGGATGCTCTTCCAACTGAATTTCAAGACATTTAAGACATCTGCAAAGGTGTGAATATCAACATGTACCAGTCATTATTGTAAATGACAGTATATATATATCTAATATATATATATATATATATATATATATATATATATATATATATATATATATATATATATATATATATATTTAAATCAGCTTCATCAAACCTTTTTGTATTAATTTTATAAACAAATGTAGTAAAAACTAAAATTTGCTAAATGAGACTTCTAACAATGTACACATCAATGATCAAATAATTTTTGATAAATTTAATCCATATAAATTTTTCAATCCTAAGTTTAAAAAAACGACCCGTTTTGGTTTTGGAAAAAGTCAACAACAGTATGATTATTCTGGCATCAGTAAAAATCTTTAACATACTAAGTTACTACAGTTTCTTTGATGCTTACTACAGCACTTCCAACCAAACCTTTACATTGCACAATCTACAGGAAGTAACCATTAAGGAAGATTGTACTAATGCCACGAATGCGCTGTCTAATATGAAACGAACCAATATGTGTTGTTGTTGTTATTATTATTATTATTATTATTATTATTATTATTATTAACCTTGGAATTGTGTAAGTGAAACCGTGTTTTGTTTCATTATGTTTGTGTTCAATCTATTTGAATTAAGTTTGGTATTTTTCACTTACTTGAGTTCAGTCGTGACTGAAAACGTGTAAATATAATCACTTCGGACTAAAACTCCCTTCAGGCTGACCAAAACAACGGAAATTTTCGTTTTAAGACCTGAAATGTACCTCTCAAACGAAAAAAACGGACAGAAAATATAAAAAAAAAACTTGAATCCAACGGAGTTTTCCCATTTTGCTATAATGATATAGCAGAAAGGCAATGCTTCTAGTTAAAAATGTACCTACGAAGCAGTGTCGCGCTTTAAAAATGTACCATTCAAGTTGGTGAAATCACATGTTAAACATGTACCAATCCAGAAAAATTAATAATCTAAAATGATTGGTCGACCTACGCATTTGCGATTGCTATTATATATTTCTGTAAAAAATGGAACTGTTGCTGCTATAAGGATTTTACATGCTAAAATAGCAATTTTTACACCGGAAGTGACGTCTTTTGGTGACAAATTAAGTCGTATATGAAGAATCCACCATGTGCATTGTGGATGCTAAATTTGCAAAGCACAAAAGTTTAATTTCTATTGAAATATTTAATGTATTCGCATGGATAATGGATGCGCGTCGCGATTCTCAGCCAAAAGAATAAACTCAAGTAAGTGAAAAATATCGAACGTAATTCAACTTAATTGGATTTTCTATGAAAAGTAATCATAATTCCCTGTCATAAATACAGTGACACACACACAGTAAGACTTCAGTCATGACAAAAAGGTAGGATGGGTTGCGACCGCAAACACATGAGTAAGTTTTCAGGCAATAAACGTAGGTTTTGTTATCGCAAAACCAGGTTTTATGACATATACATATATAATATAGGTTTTTCGAATTTCATGTGCATTTTGCTTCCAATACATTTTGTACCATACATTTTACTATTTTTAATATAGTAATAATACTGGTAATATTTTTTCAGGTTAAAATATAATTATGCAAGTCCATTGATTTATCATCTTGAAAAAGAGGGAATTACAATTGTTTATGAAGAGTTAGAAAATGAATGTGTTACATGACTCTCATGGAATTTCAATTCAATCCTTGTTTTTTTGAGGAAGAAGTGCTTGGTTGCCTATGGTCTAAAGCCTGCGTTTAGTGACGGGATCACAATGGCTGTCACCGTCTATGCTTGGATCACACTCGAAAGTCTCGATATAAATGAAAGAGTGTTCACTGAGGTGTTAAATACCATTAATTGAAAACGGCATTAAAGGGAAAATTTGATAACATTTATCTGATTGCCTTTGTAACAAAATGTCCATCAAAGTTGTTTGGATTCAGCAGAGACATATATTATATGTCTCTGGATTCAGCTAAAAAAATCGTCAAAAAACCACCAAATAATTTTTTAAAAGTTAACAATAAGGGTTAATAGTAAGAAATTTTTAGGGTTTCAAATGTCCTTGATTATTGGTGGAAAAACTTTGACTAAGATTCGGTATAATTTGACGGGATGTGTTATACAATAGGTTCGTTATAATAAACACTCTCGTGTTTAGTACCACAGAAAGTGCAACATCACACTTCCGGTATAGGTCACCTGTCAAATTTCGCCAAAAAGAATTGCAATGGGCCTTGTTTAGCCAAATGCGTTAGAGTGAACAACTTTATACATGTAGTTTAATACATCCGTGTAAGTTCTTGCTGTAATGAGACTGACGCACACATAAGTAATAGAAATAGTGACATTTTGACGTGGTTTTGTCGTGTTGCGTGGGTAATGAAAAAAAAGTGATGTGTAAGGTTGGGAGGTCTAGAAATTGATCTAAGAGTATGTGCATGTTTAAGATTACTGAAGTATTTTGAGAACAATAGAAGGTAGTTGTTCTCCAAAGCTGTAACTTGAAGTATATAAGCCAACAGAAATTTTCATTAAATAATGAAGGGTGAAAAAAAATAAGTACAGTCAAACCCGGTTAATCGCATAGCATCCGTGATTCAAAGCGATATGCGATTAACCGATATATGTGATTAAGCGGCTTTAACTATACACATATCGACTAAGTTCCTCTAAGATGGTGCTGATTAAATGATCATACATTCACAGACATATATGTCTGCTACATTTAAGAAAAGTAGTTATATATTTTTGTGTGAAAAAAAGAAAAAAGAAAAATCAGATAAATTTCCATGCTACAACTAGAGAATAATTTTGTACAATAAATGGAAAAATTATTTAATTGCAACCCAAAAAAATGTTTGTTAGTGTAACAGTGAGGTAAATTCAAACCTATTCAAATTCTATTCCCTTGCCGTTTAAAATATCATAGAGATGTACTATATGTTAAAAATATTTTCCCCTTTTACCGCTATTGATATTAATAATATTTTTTTAAAAAATTTTCTCTTGAAAAAATTGCACCCTGAAAATTCAGAATTGCCGATGTGGCCCATTGAAAAAAAGTTTTCACCCGACATTTGAAGTTATTATCTACATTGCTACACACACAAAACATCGTTTTAATGTATATTTTCAAATAACCTATATGTTAAATTTACCTTTTGTGTTGTTTATTTCATTAAAAAAATTACTTTTTATGTGTTTGTTGATCAATAATCGCGACACCAATGCAATACACATCGAGGACACCATTTTGGAAAACATGCAGCAAGTACAGTTAATATAAGAGTTACTTCCCTTTAGCCTTTGTTATAAAAAATTTCAGACGATGACGGAATGGGGTTATATGCAAATGCGCTGCATACCAGAAAAGTTCAACACATTTTTTAACCAATAAAAATAAGATTATTTCTGTTTACTGACGACTGTGTATTTCTGTTTTTCCAAAGTTAACCAAAATAAAACAACTTATTCTGAGAGGTTCAAACGGGTCATTTTACACAAAAACGTAATTTTGCCATAATTTTTTAACCTCACACCGACACTTTTTATTAGATATGAGATGTTTTTATTCTTTCTTTATTAATTTATAAATATTTTTTTTCTGAAACATTACGATGTTGAAAGAGGTCCCTTACAAAAACCCACATGGTATCCTCCTTGATAGACACGCGGCAACTATCAGCTGGTTATGGCTTCTTTCATTTATTCAATGGGATTGCTTAATAAACACCTTTTAACCAAGCGTAACGATGTTTTGGATGACGAATCAAAACCATTAGACAAGCGACTTAAGGTATTTACTGATTAAAAAACAAAAACCTGATTTTTTATCTTTGATATTTTAACCATTGACTGTCACGTACGCACGTGGTAGCATTACTCAGTCTTATGTAATAATGCTGTCTTATTCTGTGTCTGTGTTGTTTTAACAATTTATTAAGTGTACCTTTGTAAAATTAATTAATGAGCCGCCTGTCATTATTCTCTTTTTAAACTGTATTTTGAAGAAAAATTACAAAAATTTAAAATTATTGGAGATGTTGGAGATTGGGTCGAGAAATTTTCTATGCGATTAAGCGGGTTTTGACTTTTTGGCTATGCAATTAAACGGGTATTATTCAATAGAATTCATAGGAAATGGTTTTGGATTTTACAATCCTATGCGATTATCCGATTTATGCTATTATCCGATATGCGATTAAGTGGGTTCGACTGTATTATGACTGTGATGATGAGTCTTTTAAATGATTTAGTCATGTCTAAATACTGTGTATGCACGGGGTGTGATAATTTACACAATCTACCATATGCTTGAATCAAAATTTTTTTTCGGTTTCAATGCATTAAGGTTACCAGTCTTTTTGGTAGACAGGGTTGTTTTAATAGTGGCCATTTTCAGTCAGGGTAAACAATGCCTAGGAGTAGATTAATTACTCTGACACAACAGTTTAAGGTTGATATCATCTTAGACACATTGTAAGTGTTACGATATCTGTAACAATGGTTTCTGATCAAAATGGAAATGATTTGCCCCTAAAATAAATATCGCCCAAAAATCCATTTTGCACTATGCGAAAATATAAATTCCTTAAGCTGCATTACGTTTTTAAATTTTCTGACCGGTTGGTCAATGTTTAACAATGGGTACTGTATGAGCTTGGAGCATGCGCAGGGATGTACGGAAAAAACTCATGAATTGAAGGTGAAACATGACAAATTTCATTAATTGTCCTTCATTAATATCCAGATGTATTTGAAATGGTGTTATGTATCCCTTACTAAGTCACAAATGACAAATTCAATGAAGTTCTGTGTTTAATTTATTGTATTTCACAAATATAAAGTTGCGTTTAAATGACCCTGGGTTTTGATGACGTAACCATGTTCTAATATTAGATCCCAAATGCTGCATCTCACTGGGTAATTACTGTAATTTCTGTATTTATTCGAGCTTTTATCATTGAACCAAATGTAACATTGTTCATTAGGAACATCCTCAATTAGATTGGCACCATTTTAGTTTTTTCTTTGGAAAACTTAATGCAGCTTTAAAGTGTCAGGAGGTTGAATTTAGGAAATAACTTTGTCACTACATTGCATGTATCGATACTGTAAACAAATCTGTCCTTTGTACATGATTATGACAGGTGTGCGGGTGGCCACAATGGTTGTTAGTCATTGAGTGCCATAATAGGGAGGTTTGGGTAATTTGGAACATTACATAACCCAGCAGTATAATTTTAATTGTGGTATACATTGTATTAACCTGGAGTTCATGATAGGTATTTTATTTCTGTTACAGGAAAGAGATAATTCAACCCCTAGCCCTCATACTCTAGACTACTGCCCTACCAACTAAGCCTCAAAGACTTCATTTTGTCCCAATACTTGTGAAATCTCAACTAAATTTCCATTAATGAATTTTATATAACCCAAAGTGTCTTAAAAGCTATAGGTAGCATTATTTTTATCACAGCAAAAGGGAAACTTAAAAAGTATGGTAACTAAAAAGTGTCCAAACTATCCTAGCTATTTTTGAATTGGACAATGAGAAATATTGTGTAGTTTTGCATGTGAATTCATGTGATTTTTTTACCTGAATAATTATTATCGTTAATTTATAAAAGATTAAAAAGATTAAATAGATTAAATTTACACACTGAAGCAAGTATAAAAATGGCTACTGTTGATCTAATAGATATTTTATGTTTTCAGAGATGGATATATGGTAGATTAAACAACTAATATCAACAGTCATGCTTGGTGCTCAAACACTTAGTAAAGTACAGAGGCTTGTGTTGGGTATTATTGTGTTATTGATAGTGGATCTGATTTGGGTGGCATCATCTGAACTAACTGAGGTAAATATAGAGAAACAGATAAAGCTTAATGGAGTACGATTATTATCTTACAAGATTTTTCGTTTTCAGTTTTGATTTGCGTTATCGTTGGTGAATACCAGTATATGTTTTACAGGATAGTAGCTACATGTATTCACTTTATTCATAAAGGGGCCTCAGTGGCCAAGTGGTCAAAAACACCTCCTTATGGATCGCAGTGCCTCTTACAGCACAAGTTTTAATCTGATTTGGGCAGATCTTTGTGTGCAAAAGTTTGGGGTTTTTATTCTGGAAAAGTTTGTCAGCTCACTTGCTGAAGGTTAGAGCTTTTCTGTGGGTTTCACTGGTTTCTTATATCACCTCAGAACTGACAGTCTTAATATAAGTGATAGAATCTTAAATTGGATAAATATATCTTATTCTTCTCCAAACTGTTATGGCTCTGTATTTGGCCTAAAATTCTAACTAATCTGAATCCCAAATTTTGATGTTTTCTATAGGAATATGCATGTATAAAATAATTTTCAAAATACACATATTACAAGTCTCAATTACATCTCCTTCTGAACTACCTGTACCATTTGTCTACATCCTGATTGTGATTACATGTGTATCTTACATTGTGTATTCTTAAAAGTCAGGTTGGCCTGCAACAGTGGACAGTTTGCATCACTAACTTATATGAGGGGAGGGAAGCTCCTTGATTGCATGTCATTGTAATTTTGAAACAAACAATGGTGGAAAAGTGTTTAAAATTGTGCAGTCTGACATCTTATGACCAGTCACGAAAATAGGTTACAAAGAATAAGAAACTGGTACATGTAGTCCTCCATAAAATCTGCTAGTCCTGGACTACTAAATAGGAACACTGGTTTTATGCAACCAATTGGCCAAATCTAGATTGATAAATTTTATCAACTTCATAAGTCTGAAAATTTATGTAAATTGTAGAATTATAATGATTAATTTTAAAATATCAAGCCACAGCTCATACCTTTATTTATTTTACAATTTCAGTATTTGTTCAAAGATACACATTTTAATCAGCCATTTTTTACTACATATGCAAAGACATGTATGTTTATGTTATATTTACTGGGGTTTATATTCTGGAAACCATGGCGAGAACAGTGTAGACGTGGCAACAAGGTATGTACTGTTATCTATCAGGAATTTTTTGGCTCATAGATTATCTACTGGAAAGTTGGAAATTGTGGCAATCATTTAATGTTCATGTAAATTCATGAGAGTATCAAATCACTGTGGCAATCATTTTATGTTCATGTAAATTCATGAGAGTATCAAATCACAGAAATATTTTGCAAATATTTTATTTTATGATATTTTACTTGCATTTATCATCTGACAGTGTGATAACGAAAGTTCACAAATATCATTGTCGTAAAAATTAACCGACAGGAAAATTTTCGGATTTACAGTAGTATAATATTTCTATTTCCTCTTAGCAACTGATTGGGAAACTTATTCAAACTTAAGGACTTCTGACACTTAAAAATTACAATTAAAATATATCTATGCACATACAGTAGATATTGTTGGAGTGTTTTTGGGTCCAGTCTTCCTTGTTACACATTGCACTTGTATCCGTGGATTTACCCACCAGCAATAAATGGAAATTCACTGTATATTGTGGATTAGCATGTCATTGAACAGTTTTGGTACTGTAGCAGAATTAAGTGGTATTCAGTTAGAACTGCTATTTACAATCAAAATGACATTATACCAAGCATCTGGTTAATTGTTTTTCATCAAGAGATTACTAATACCAACATTTGAATTATCTCCCCTTGCAACTGTTAACTGATTTGACTTTATGTGAGACATAGAATTTTACTTTTTCTGTTTTAAATGTTGGATTAATATTGTTGTAAGTTTGTTAAAAAGTAAAATCTGAATGTTACAGTTAGTATAAAAGCAGTCTTGTCTTAGTTATCTGACTATGGGAGGTAGACAAGCCATGTGATTTCAATTAGGGTATTGTTCCTGTTTTATTTTCTTACAGAAATTCATACAACCAGTATTTAATTTTGTTTTTTTATTCTTTGTTGTAGAAATTAATTCAACCAGTAGAACAATCGCACTCTGAAATTACAGTAGATTCCAAATCAATGGTATGTAATTTTTAAGCTTCCTTCCACAGAGAGCGGCTTCTGTTGCTGAGTGGTCTCCCTTTGAACTCCCTCTCACTGTCTAAGGCTGCTGTGTTTTTTTTGGCACTCTAGTATCCTCCACCATCTTTGAACTGACCTTCTTTATACAAGTTAAAGAATTTTGTCAGTCAGATTGTTTTTATATCTTTTCTCTACTTAAAAATCAGTCTTTTTGTATTTTTTAATGATGTTAACATCAAAATGGTACCATATCTGATGCATCATGACATCACATCATTTCTGCTTTCGTATTGAATACACGTGTATATTGTAGATACTGGTCATATTTTAAAGGCTCTTAGAAAATTTAGAGATGAGAATAGAAATATTTATTTAATAGAAATATGTCACTATGGCTACAAAACATTAGTTTTTGTGCATACTGTAAATTATTGGACACAACAAATTTACATGTTCATCTGCAAAAAGCAGAATTCTTTCTTCCTTATTGTCATTTTTCAAAATTAAACAAAAAATTAAAATGTGAAAAACATATTTAGTACTTATTTTGATTGAAAATGACTTTCAAAGGCTCATGAAAAAAGACAATGGAATATACATCTTGTGATAATTGTCATGCTCTTTGTATACACCTCAATTTTAATTTTTTTTTTCAGACTGATTCTATATATGTGCCATTAAAATATGAAGATAAATCCAGTGGTACAGAATCGGATGAAGCCAGTAGTGAGTACTAATTATCTACTGACCTACCATCTGACTGCCAACTGATCTACTGACTGATTCTCAACAGCACTTTTCATTGTCTATTACCTATTTAATCCATCATTAACTTTATACATTTGATTGATTGATTGATTGATTGATTGATTGATTGATTGATTGATTTATTTATTTATTTATTTATTTATTTATTTATTTATTTATTTATTTATTTATTTATTTATTTATTCATTCATTCATTCATTCATTCACCAATAACTGATAAAAAGCTGTTTTAAGGTCATTTTGTTTCATAATTCAACCAAAAAGAACTAAAGAATATCTGTCTGTAAAGTCCATACTGATTACAAATATGGAATTTTGTTACTTTTTTAAAATCTTTTACAAGATTCTTCAACTTCCTAAAATTTCTTATAGTATGATTAAAGCATTCCTTATTATTTTAGAATTGTAGTAAAGCATTATTTATTTTAATATTATAGGTCTATCTATGAAGAGAGGTGTTAGATTTAGTAATCTTTCTGAAGTCAGGCAGTTATCAGGTAATATTTGTTTTACACATATAATTTTTAATTTGCTAAAAGTTGAGCTTATAGCACAGTGGAGTTTGATCATTGATGCATGTTTAAACTTTAATCTTCTAAGAAACTGTTATATGAAGTTGAACCAGATGAAGTTAGGAAGGTCCTTGGTTGATATAGATTAAAAGTTATCTAAATTTTCTAAAAGTCTAAATTAGTCACCATTTCTGTTATAACTAAGACAAATATATAGCCATCACAGATTTATTTATCAAACAGTTTAGTTCAAAATTGATTTATAGAAGGTAGATGTATTCCTATTTAACATATACAGTATAATGTATTTTCTGATAATTTTTTCATTGACCGTATATTCAGTTTATGCAAATGAGTTGTTATTTTAAGCTGATTTTCTACAAAATGTCTCAAAAAGCAAAGCTAAAAGACCAATTTAGGCTAGGAAAATCTTTTGTTCATGCAGTTTAAATATGTTCAGGATGTATAACAGACGTTGTAAAGTTATGAATAGTTGAGCCGTATAATGAACATTATAAAGTTATGAATAGTTTAGCTATATAACAGACATTTTGAAGTTCTGAATAGTTGAGTCATATAATGGACATTATGAAGTTATGCATAGTTTAGCCATATAACACAATATGTAGTTCCTAATAGTTGAGCTATATAACAGACATTTTGAAGTCAATACAATCAACAAGGATTTAATGTCTGTTATTGTTTACACATACAGTTTACCTGTTATATCCTTAAGATCAATTCAAAGACTCTAGCTTTGATCACTACATACATGTAATTTTGTATATATATACAGTAGAACTTTGATGGCTCAAATTCCATGGGACTTTGGCCAAATATTCAAGCCACCGGGGGTATGAGCAATCGAACATCAAGATACAAACGGAGGTTCGGGTTCTCATGATTATTGACAGGCAAAGAATCTTTAAATTTGCAATACATTTGTACAGCAAAGAATCTTTAAATTTGTAAAACATTTGTTCATGTAAGTGTATTTAAAGGTCAAATAATAAAATGTCCAGATTAAAATTGCAATATTTATCTTGAATTATTAAAAATTTTGAAAAAATTCATAGATAATGAAATGGTAGAAATGTACCAATTAAAAATACCAAATTCATTATTCATCATATCTTGATAATGTTTTCAAACTTAATGTTGACCTGTGTGCGGTCTGTCTTATGATGTTTTATGGCTGCGGGGCTAGAACATGGCACTTACTTTTAATTTCAACAAGTGATGATACAAAATAAACTTACTTTATTCTAATCACAATTCAAAGCACAGTCATTTTAATAACAGGAAATAACGATAATACCCCGGTACATATTACTCTGCATAATCCAGTGACATGTAAATTACAGAATCTTATGTGCAATCATCAAGGGTGGACAACTGAGGTGTTTTAGAGATCAAACATTTCCGCCTGTCGTATGGATCAAGAGATAAAGAACTGTTTATATCGAGCACTGTCTCATTAGGTAAATTAATAATCTTGAGTAGCACTCAACATTTTAGGTAACACTCTAGACTAATTATTTCGTTCTACTCTATTACATTTGATAAAATCTGTAATATGGCTTCAGCTTGTGTTTTGTTTACAATTACCCGGGTCACAGGTTGTTCTGAAAAAATGTATTCGAGCAATAGAAGTTGAATTTTCAATAACTTTATGCTTTGAATAAATATTTATTATTCGAGCGAGCAGGGGTATTCAAGTTAACGAAGTTTGAGCCATTGAGGTCTATTTACATAGAATATTATAGGAAATTGGTTGGGACTGACAGATGACTTCAAGTTATGCAGGGTATTAGAGGTAACGGCATTTGAGCGATCAAAGTTTTACTGTAGTTATATGGACACAGAAGAAATGAGACATAGGCCTTAGGTTTTGGCTACAGATATGGACCTTAGGTCTTGTTTACAGATATGAACCTTAGGTCTTGGTTACAGATATGAACCTTAGGTCTTGATGACATACATGGACTTTAGGTCTTAGTTACAGATATGGACCTTAGGTCTTTGTTACAGATATGGACCTTAGGTCTTGGTTACAGATATGAACCCTAGGTCTTGGTTACAGATATGAACCTTAGGTCTTGATGACATACATGGACTTTAGGTCTTGGTTACATATATGGACCTTAGGTCTTGGTTACAGATATGGACCTTAGGTCTTGGTTACAGATATGAACCTTAGGACTTCGTTATAGATATGGACCTTAGGTCTTAATTATAGATATGGACCTTAGGTCTTGGTTACAGATATGGACCTTAGGTCTTAATTATAGATATGAAACTTAGGTCTTGATGACATATATGGACCTTAGGTCTTGGTTACAGATATGGACCTTAGGTCTTGATGACATACATGGACCTTAGGTTTTGGTCTTTACATCTTATTATTAGACCATAGACCCACATATCTGTAGTGACATCAGTTAGAGTCCATAACTGTATAATATACATGTACAGCCAATAACCTAACCCTTGACATAACTGATTTGAAGTGCAACAGAATAACTAAATCCACAAAGACTTTTTATATGATAAATAAAATACCAAGACTAGTAATTATTTTCAGAAACCTATGCAGAAGATGCATTATTAGCCAGATTGTCATATCAGGCAACTCTTCGTGCTGAAGAAGCTAAATTCAGAGAAATGAACAAACTTACAATAAAACAAGTAGCAAAAATTGCTTTCATATTCTGTATTTTGGTAAGTATTTTGATTATCAATGCCACAATTCAGAGTTCTGTTAAAAATATTATATTTTTGTAAATGCTGTATTTCATTAGACACATTTTTTGAGAGACCCAATTCCTGTGTTGTTTATTAAGAGTTCTATTGATTTTTTCCTGAAAACTACAGTAATTAACCCTTTGTTCACATGGTCCATCTCAAGAGAGAACTCCTTTCTATGTTGCATATTAGCATTCTGTTAATTGTTTCTCATGTTAAAAAACAGTATTCCAACTCCTATTTATAAGGTCTAACCCATGAGAAACACCTTTCTGTAGTAGAGTTGAAATAAAAAAAAAACAGTTAAATTGACCACATTTTTCAATTTGAATGGTTAGAGTATCGGGGAAGATCAAATATGTAAATCTTTGATATCTTTTGCTTATACATCTTCTTTAGAGAGACACTAGAATATCTATTATTAATTGTTTAAATTAAAAAGTTAACTCTCTTGTAGTGTTACGTTTTTTGATTTAAAATTTAACCATTTTTTTATGTTGCTGGATTAACATAAAGGGGAGATATAGGGAGATGATTTCTTCAGGGTTTCTGTGTAATATTTATGTCAAGCTTGGTTCTTATCTTTCCTACAACATCAAGGTATATAGAAATGACATACAAGCTCATCAAAGAAGATAGTATGGAGAACTGTTACTATCATACAAATATTGTCCTGTTCCACCTGTACTATACACACACACATTTTTTTGTGCACACCTGTATCTGAGCTAATAATGTCAATAAATGTTTTGTGATTTTAGTGGTTCTTTGGGAACTATTCATACCAAGTAGCTTTAAAAGACACAGAAGCGGGCATTGTCAATGTCTTGTCATCAACCTCAGGTCTTTTCACATTGGTTTGTGCAGCTATTTATCCTAGCTCAGGGGCAGATAAATTCACACTGTCTAAACTTGTGGCAGTCCTTATTAGGTATGTAAAAAGTAAAATGAACTCTTTATTTTTAGCATGCCCAATAAAAAGCTCATAAAAATTCATGATATACATGTACATGTATTTACACCAAAAAGAGTCAAACTAAGATACATAGGAACAAAAAATCTGTAAATTTGTTAAGGGCAACAATTTATTCCTGCTGTCCAGGGTGTAATGAAACCACTTAACACAAATAGTCTTCATGGTCCTGTGGTTTGTCATTGCATTGAAACAGAGTTATATTTCTAAGGTCAAGGTGGAAGATGCATGCTTGAAATTTAGGCCACAACATATTACTGCTTTGGAAAAATTTCATGAATCTTCACATGTATTATCTATATGGTCCAGTGGTGTGTTTCTTATCCTCAAAATTATGACTTGTAAAAGATGTGTGGAATATCAGTTACTGGGCAGGGCTTCAGAGTAACATTTGTTCGATTGTCTTTAGAAGTTTGTTTTTGGGATGGACATGTCAGTAGTTTGATCTTGCTTGTCGAACTAGAAAAGTACTTATAGAAAATTCAACATCTGTTTTCAGATAGTCCATCATACGGTATATCAGGAATTTTTTGCGTGTGTCTAATTTTCACTATGTTTGCGGTGAAAAAAATTCGCTAAAATTTCCCCCAGCGAAAATTTCACTTAAGTAGTTGTAATACCAGTATTTGTCCATTTAACACTTCCATACGTCGTGTTAATTGACTACAGTTCTATACACCTTTACCGAATAGTGTTCACTCTCGTTTGTGGGTAATTCAATTCTGTCAGTTTTGCTCCAGCCAATGGATTTAAGCGTAAACAAAAGTGTTAAACTCTTTATGAAAAGTGAATTTGAAAAGTGGTACCTCAATCAAATTTCCGAGGAACTACAAAAAGGCGACGACGTCGAGAAAGTTCACGTGGAGTTATCTCTTACTGTCATGAAATATGGATTATGAAAGCGTGCGATTACATCCATGGTAAAAAAGATATAACTGTTAATGGTTTCATAGAAAGTGGAATCCTTGATGTTGTCAAAAAATGTAAATGAATTTTTGGAATAAATTACCGGTATCCACCATTGCAATTGAATTGTGAATATGCATATGCGTACGAGTTCATCCATTTATTAACTGATTAAAGTTGAATACATTTGTTTAATGTTTGTTGTCTTAATTTACTTCCCGTATTACATATATGAGCTCAGTATAGTAGGGAATTTTTCGCAATGATATACCCATAACGTGAAAATTACACACAGCGAAAATTTCACCTGCTATTTTGTCTTTGAAATCGCGAAAAAAAGCCTTCGCGAAAAATTCCCGATTTACGGTAATTACTTCGATAAAATAGGTAATTTACAGTTACAACCTAATACATTTATGAAATAAATAAAATTCAAGTTTCTTCTAAATAACAACATCAAAATAGCAAGAGTTTGAACTATATCAGGATTTCAGCTGATGTCAGTTGATGCAAGATCACTACATTATTAAAAACAAAAACTACCTAAACACCATAAATCTAGAGAATTTTAATTGTGAAGCTTTCAGACCTCATTATGTTTAACCAGTGGTTTAAATACCATTGTAGCTGGGCCTAAATCATCACACATTCATTTCAGGCAGTGATACTATACAACAAAAACACCAGACTTCATAAACTGTAAATGTACTTAACTTCATGGGGTCAAATGCTAATCAAAATGTTTTTGATTCAAAATAATTCTGAGTTCATTAAGTTTGTTAATATTATCCAAGTGACGGGTTTATTATAAATAATTGGATTTAATATAAATAATTGAATTGATAGGATTTTGATTAAATATGCAGCAGAATGTCCATATTAATAGAGACAATTTCGATGTTGACTATGTACTATTGTTCCCATTGCACAAATTTTTTGCGAAAATTTTTCGACCAGGAAATAAGCGAAAATAAGTACACCACGAAAAAAAATCTACACTTACAGTATGCTGATTATCAATAGAAGATGATATCCCAGTGGGAGCACACTGTGCACCCTTTGTGGTGCCATTATTTATGTCATCATGTCATGTGTTTTTTATTTTCAGTATATCTGGGATTGTACTTGTTAGTTTGTCAGATGTATCAATAGAAGATGATATCCCAGTGGGAGCATTGTGGGCCCTTTGTGGTGCCATTATTTATGCATTATATTTAGTGTCACTAAAGAGAAGAGTAGATCATGAAGATAAATTGGATATTCCAATGTTTTTTGGTAAGTTTTAGATAGTAGTTTTTGTTGTAAACAAGGCTTCAAGTACATTTTTTACAGAGTAGGGTACATTAAACGTAGCTCTATTTTTTCTCAAAATCTTAATTTTTTTTTTTTTTGTCTAATATTTAAAAAATTTTAGTTTTATACTCTGCATGGTTTTTTTCACACATTTCATTGTCATCAAAATTTTATGATTTTCAGTGTGATAGAATGGTTATATGGTTATATGTCTTAAGCTAAAAAGCTATCTTGTTTGACATCAGAGTTTAGCTATGATTCTATGACATGTGAGTATGAGTCTAACGATTTTATGGCTATTTCAGTTTGTATATGTATATGCCACAAGGAGAAATGGATTTGAGTATTAATGAAGTGTGTAACACCTACCCTTTCTCATATATTGAAATGGTCAGTTCTTGAATGGTTGAAGAAACTTGAGTATCCATGGAAACCACAGGGAAACTGACAAACTTTCTTATGCTAGTATCTGGGACCTCGGTGGCTGAGTGGTCTAAAGCGTGCACTAACCGATCACAGTGCCTCTCACCACCTAGGTTCAAATCCCATGCGGGAAAGATCCTAGTGTGAGAAAGTTTGTCAGTTCGCTTGCCGAAGGTCGGTGGTTTTCTACAGGCACTCCGGTTTTGTCCACCATTCCAGAACTGACCGCCTCGAAATAAGTGAAAGATTCTTGACTTGGGCATAAAACACCATTACTCCACTCCACTCCACTCCACTCGTGCTAGGATCTGGCCAAGTGGAATTTTAACTCGGACAGTAAGAGATACTTTGATCTATAAGTGCTCATTTTAGACCACTAAGCCACTGAGGCTCCTTATGTCATAAAGAGCAGTTATCTGAACTTTTTTAAATCACAGAAATACAGGAAATGTTAATATTGCTAATGAACTGTTTACAGATTGCCTTTTACTGTGTCCTGTCTAATACTGCCATACAAAGCAAGCCAGTCATCATGCACATGAATTATATTTTTAGAAAAAAATCATTTTATTTTTAGGTTTTGTAGGTTTATTTTGTGCAGTTGTTTTGTGGCCAGGATTTCTTATCCTTCATTATAGTGGCTCAGAGACATTTAAGTGGCCTAATGGAAAACAGTGGTTATTTATATGTATAAATGGTGTGGTGGGAACTGTTATTTCAGAGTTTTTGTGGCTTTGGTAAGTAATTAATGACATGACATGCAAATTTTTATCTTTATTATCAAACCTGATTTAGAGGCTTAAAAAGAAAAATGGCAATTTTTACTTCATGTTGTTATTGTAGAGTTAAGGTATATAAAAAACTATAAAATTAGCCATCTTTAAAAAAAATCTTTCTGTGAACAATGGTAAGATATGTAACTAGAAAATGTTGATACAAAATGATAATTAAAATATCTGGAGATATTTGTCTGATAGTTTCAAAACAAATCATACATAATTAATAAAAATAGTAGAATAAAACAATAAAATAACTGGTGATTTTTGTGAGGTAGTTTCTGTTAATTTATGATAGAGTACAAATTTTTTTTTAATATTTGTGTTTTCAGGGGATGTTTTTTGACATCATCGTTGATAGGAACATTATCTTTAAGTCTTACCATACCATTAACTATGTTAGCAGATGTTGTTTTAAAAAGTGTAAGTATTTTACAATTTATTTTACCCCTGTAGATGGCAGTCATGGGTGACAGTTAATTAAATTTTAAGAATTTTCACACGAAATTTAACATCACTGGGTTTATTCTTGTGTTAGTATCAAAGATATTGGTTTTTTATACACCAGTTTGAAAAATGAACAAATTTATTATGTAACAACTTTTGTTTGTCTGTTTATCTGTCCAGATGTTTTTTT
Source organism: Tegillarca granosa (assembly GCA_029721355.1). NCBI lineage: Eukaryota > Metazoa > Mollusca > Bivalvia > Arcoida > Arcidae > Tegillarca > Tegillarca granosa. Next base: position 46,378,762 of record CM056597.1, on the reverse strand, counting down.
TTGAGCACTTGAGACTGTGATCTTTATTAAATGTATTTAAAAATTTGATGCACAACTTAATGAGCAAATATCTTGTGCAAGTTTGAATTTTTATCATGTAAAAAGGTTGATTAAAAGTTATTGCCCTTTTACATTAAAACCTTTGAAAATATGCCACCTCTTATATGAATGATTATAGGCAAAATTAAGTATGATATTGAATCCTCTGGGTTCTTAAATCTGTAATTTGATCATTTTTGTGAAAATAATGTAGATTCTTGTTTGATATTTGAATTCTCAAAGCCCATAAATCTTTAAATTGGAAGGAAAAAGGCTACAATTTTTTGTACAGATTGTAAAATTGCTTTAAACTTAAAATTTATGTATTTGATAGTTTTCAGTTTTGTTTTCACAGTTCCTTACAAATGGTCTTCAAATGAGGCAAAATTCAAGGTCATGACCTACTTATAAATCTTTATGTTCTTTCAAAAATGTAACTTATTAAGTTGGTCATATATATTCAAAGCCCTACCATGCCCATCATGTCTTTCCGTCTTAAAATTCAAACCCATGACCTGTAAATAATAAATCTGCATCCCTGACCACTCTGATATTGTTTCACACACACACACACACACACACACACACACACACACACACACACACACACACTATTCTTGTCACTTTATGTTATTATTTCTTTTTCAGGTACCTTATAATTGGCTGTTTTATGTTGGAACTATTCCAGTATTTTTATCTTTTTTTGCCGTCAGTTTTTTGACACATTATGAAAATTGGGATCCAGTTTTAATAGGAGTTAAAAAATGTCTTCATTTTATATGTCGTAGGAGATTATTATCAAGGTATTCAAATTGCTGGATTTTATTTAAGTTCAAATATGTTAAAGAATTGTTATCAGCAGTTTCAATACAAGTTGAGGGCCTATAAATCCTGTCTACTACTCTGACGAAACATGGCACACATTGTGGGCTACTTTATTTACAAAATACAAGAATTTTTTTTTCATTTCTTTTATAGATCCTTTCTCAATCCACCTTGTTCTTGTCATCTCGCACGGTAATTATTGCACATTTTAGGCTCATTTATAACTTTCAGAAATACTGGAAAATTCACCATTTTAATCTTTAATGAAAAAAATTTCTAGGAAGACCCCATACCTAACCCTACTAGAGAGGGGATACCCCTTTACAACCATTCTGTCAAGTCACCTTTGTGTTCAAGATGCCTCGTCCTATAAGCAAAAGTTGACCAAAGATTGCTGTCTTCTTTTCTTTCTAGTCTGGTACTTTCAGATCTGCTGAAAAGGTTGGTTGTGATAATTAAAATTTCTGATTGTTTATTTACTTTTTTATGAGTGAGAAATGTTCTTATTTCTTAATCAAGATTATTTTAATTAAATGAGGAGAGAAAAAAGGGGGTGGTGGTGGGGGGGGGGGGGGTGATTCAGGGATGGTAGAGAAAAATGGGAGTTCAAAGAAAAAAAACAACAATCTTTAGGGGGCAACTGACAAATTATCTCACACTGGGATCTGGATGAGTGGGATTCAAGCCAAGACAGTGAGAAACACTGATCTGTAAACTCTAGCTGTAAATTACTTGGCTATCAAGGTTATTAATTATTTATGATATAAAAAGGACTATAATTACCTACGGAGCAAACTTTATGACATCATATGACCTTCCCTGCAGTTTTGAATTCATATAGGAAAAATAGGCCCACTTTGAGCCAAAAAACTGCAAGAAGTTGCAAAATTTTGTTTTTTCATGTCAGAATATAAATGTCACCATACAAATGATCTTATTATGAGATTATACAAATATGATGCAAGCCTAATGTTTATGATGCCTTCTATAAAGATTTATAATATTAATTTTCTACCATACTATTATTTTTATTTTCAGAGTGCGGGATCTTGATAGAGAACAGACTGAAAGTTTAATTGGTGTTAATGACTCAGGTTGATTTTTTTTATCAATGTTTATGTATAATGGTGTTGTGAACAAATTGTTAACTTTCAACTAGCTAATCTGTAAACATTGTATTTAGCAAAACCACCATTATTATAGTTAGCAAATCTGTCGGTACAGTTCTAAGCAAAACCTTCAATACTAAAGTGAGCTATCTTACATTACTATAGTAAACTTTAACACTCAGTACTGCTGTGAGTAATCCTTAAGTACTGTAGTGAACAAAATCTTTAGTACTCTTGTGACTTAATCTTTCGATACTTTAGTGACTTAATCCTCAGTACTAAAGTGAGCTTACACCTTGTTACTAAAGTGGGCTAACCCCTCAGTACTAAAGTGAGCTAACCCTCAGTACTAAAGTGAGCTAACCCCTCAGTACTAAAGTGATTTAACCCCTCAGTACTAAAGTGAGTTAGCCCCTAATTACTAAAGTGAGCTAACCCCTCAATACTAAAGTGAGTTAACCCTCAGTACTAAAGTGAGTTAACCCCTAAGTACTAAAGTGAGTTAACCCCTCAGTAATAAAGTGAGCTAACCCCTCAGTACTAAAGTGAGCTAACCCCTCAGTACTAAAGTGAGCTAACCCCTCAGTACCAGGGATTTTTCTGGCCATTTTGGGAAAGGGACCTTGGGATGAAATTGGGAAAATCATTGACAAAATCGACATTTTGGGAAAATTTTTCATTAAACTTTAAAAATTTTCACATTGTCAACACATCAAATATTTTGCCTGGAATATTTACTTTTTTGATACATGCTAGTAGTCACTCATTTGTACCAAATCACTCAGACATTAACACAATATCTTCATAGACTGGCTTCAATACAAACATCTGAGAAAGTTGTTTCATGACTTGCTCCCATTCTACCAGATCCTCATTGAGTATAAATGAAAATGTGCATCAATACAGGTTATTATAAAGATATACAAGCTACTCAAAAAATATAGTTTTCCACTTTTTCTTAAGTTTCTCAAAGCAGGATCATTTGGGAATTTTTACAAAATTGGGAAAAATGTATGCTTTTTGGTATTGGGAATGGGTCCCTTTACCGGACCCTGTGAGTGGCCAGAAAAATCCCCGAGTACTAAAGTGATTTAACCCCTCAATACTAAAGTGAGTTAACCCTCAGTACTAAAGTGAGCTAACCCCTCAATACTAAAGTGAGTTAACCCTCAGTACTAAAGTGAGCTAACCTCTCAGTACTAAAGTGAGTTAACCCCTCAGTACTAAAGTGAGCTAACCCCTCAGTACTAAAGTGAGCTAATCCCTAAATACTAAAGTGAGTTAACCCTCAGTACTAAAGTGAGTTAACCCCTCAGTACTAAAGTGAGTTAACCCTCAGTACTAAGGTGAGCCAACCCCTCATCACTTAAGTGAGCTAACCCCTCAGTACTAAGGTTAGCTATAACCCCTTAGTACTAAAGTGAGCTAATCCCTCAGTACTAAAGTGAGCTAACCTCTTTGTACTAAAGTGAGCTAATCCCTCAGTACTAAAGTGAGCTAAACCCTCAGTACTAAAGTGAGCTAATTCTTAAATACTGTAATGAGCTAATCTTTAAGTAATGAGGTCAAATTATTGAGATTAACCAACAGAAGGGTAGCAAACTTATTTAGAAGATTTTATGAAATTTTTGGACAAATTTTGTAAGGTTGAAAATATAAAATTCTAATATAATATTTGGACTTAACACTAGGTTGTTTGCTGAAGGAATGCTTCATATTTGTGTTAATGACAAAAAATTCATTTGCATTCGTCTGAATTCATCCAGAAAGCTAGTATTTATTGGTAAAATTCCTTGAAATATTATTTTTATCAGCTTTACTACAGATTTATGCCTGATGTTGTTCATGGTGGTTGTTGATGTGGTATTGTGTTTGGTAATACTGTTATGCCTAGGTTTATAGATTTCAGATGAGACTTTTAGTATTACTTGTTATAAGATGTACATGTATAACATTTGTAAACAAGTAGGTTTGTGACCTCAGTTGAGAAACGACTGGAGTTGTGGAAGGCAAACAGTTATGTACACAAAGACCAGAAGTTTTTACTAAACCTCTTTTTAAATTTATTGACATGTGGTGTTTTCAAACATTGTCTGGTTTATAGCATCTGAGATTTCTAAAAATTCTACACTAAATTAGTTTACCCTTGCACTGAATTTTTGTGTCAGAACTTAAAAAAGCATAATCCACTGACCATGCTAGGAAGATATTTTGAATGTAAACAGTACATATAGATTGAGTGTGAATGCCATGCATGTACTGCCCAAATTTTTTAGAAAAAAAGAATCTCAAGTATCAAGTCTCCCCCAGGAAGATAAAAGACTGGGAAGTTAAGGGTTTATGGGAAAATGTTCCATTGGATGAAGCTATAGGTTTGTTGACATCTAAATTAAAAAAAAAAGACCCATTTTAAGGGTAAGTTTTGTCAACTTTAATATGGTTTTCATGGCAACAAAATACTTGTCAAAATATATTGATACTTGTTTAAGTCCAAAAAACATAAAATACAATGTGAAATTTTTTTAATTGCAAAATTGAAAAATTAGCAATAATCATATTTATTGTAAAACAGTTATTATTATACCGATGCAGAATACTAAAAAGTGTTCATTAAAAATATTAAAGACCCATTTTTGGTGTTATTTCAACTGCGGTCTGTAACTGCATGTAAATAGAAACTGTAAAGACATGTTAAAATAAGAAACTGAGATGGCGTTGAGAAGTATAGTGTTTTATTTTTGTGGTTAAGTTCCATTATTTTATCAAATCAATATGCTTAAGGTTTGTGAGCTGGTCTTCAATTTTTAGGATTTTTATTGTAAACCTAAACTTATAAATGCATCTAAAATAAATGATTCACACAGACATTAAAAAAATTTGAATTTGAATGTTGTCTTGGAAATGTTTTTATTTTGACTTGTATTTTATTTTTAATAAAAATATAAATTTGTCAATTTTTTTCTTCTCTCTTTCAGTACTTTTACCTTTCTATGGTATGGGTATGCAAAGTTTTAAGTTGTACAAGGGAGATAATTCATACTAATGTTATAGTTTTTTTTTTTAATCTCAAGTTTTATTAACTCATTGTTGAAGAATATGTTTGTTAAGTTTATTGTTATAAATATTAATAAAATGTCCAGGTTTTGTTGGAAATGTAACTTAATTAAAATTTATTTGTCCTTCATATACTCGGACTAAACTCGGTAACAGTGTGAAATGGTTTCGATTCCATATGATCAAACTTAATGTGCCTAAATCAAAAACCTTTATTGGGCACCCAGGACATCTTGTATAATCTGGTATTTCTGACCATTTGATATATAAATGTCTGGTGCTAATGTTCAAGTATAAGTTTATAGGTATTAAGAAGGAATCAATATTCAAGTTTTATTTTTTTCTGACAAAAGTAACAGTTATTATCTGGTTAAAAAATTAAACGTTCACACTTACTATATGTTGTGATTTATGAACTCTGCTATTAACATACTATATAGAAGAATTTTGTAGAAAGTGTGTGTGTGTGTTAAACATTCTTTTATTTGTTAAGGCTTCAGCTATGTGTACATTCCGGTAAGTTATGTATGTTTAACCACATAAATATGTTATTTTTAACACTGTGTTGAACATATTTTATTTGAAGTGTACTGATTTTTTTCGAGATTTTATAAACAGTTTCATTTCATATTTTTCATATACAACATTTTGTGTTAAATTTACAATGAAAAAAAACTTTACCTAGACAACCATATAATAAGACAATAGGATGTGTATCTTGTGGAAACTGTTTCCTATTTAACTGTACATAAAACTTACAAAATTACAGAAAATCTCATATTTGGATAAAAAGTGCTCTTTTTAACAAAAAGTGTTGTTAAAAAGGTGATTCTTTAAGGTATCTTTGTTATGATGAGATAAAAGTTTAAGTGTGAATTTTTGCTTTAATGGACCAACATTGTCAGCAGGTGGGACAATTGTGTTATTCTGGAACATTGTAGGTTTGGAAGAGTTAATGTGAAAATGAATTAATCAGATCTGGACACACACACACACACACACACACACACACACACACACACACACACACAGAGTTTAGACATAACCCAATATATAAATCCAAAATTGACGGTTATATTATTTCACTTATAACTAAATAGGTTTTTTGAAGGTTCGTTGAAGATATGTGATTATTACACAGTGTAGGCTTATAAACAATGGTGCCAAGTGTTGTGCCTACTGTTTGTGTATTTGTGTTTGTGACAGTGAAATATGCTTAATTTTCATAGAAAATCCAATTAACTTGATTCAAGTTCGATATTTTTCATTTGAGTAACTAGACAGAACAGAAATTGATATGGGCATCAGAGATTACTATGAAACATTTCTGCATACAGTAAAATGTTGCACTATGGGAAACTAACATGTCAAAAAAATGCAAATAGTGATTTTTTATGCATATGACCAAATGTGTCACCAAGAACATATCTTCAGATGTAAGCATCAACGTTTTCAACATGTAAAATCCCCATAGCTGCAAGAGTTTCCTTTCTATTGCTATATTTAATGGTATTCACAGATGCCCATAGGAATTTTCAGTTAACAATAGATTCAAGTAAGTGAAAAATACCAAACTTAATTCAGGTTAATTGAATTTTCTATGAATGTTAGACAAAGTTCACTGTCACAGTGACACAAACAGTATGTTATTAAGTGTCAGTATAGTTTGATTGTACATGTATACTTTATATTTTTTTATTTCTAGTCATTAATACATGGTTTATTTTGAGATTATATAAGTACAACGTTTTTGTGTAATTTTGTAATTATTTATTTGATTTGTTATATATATATATATATATATATATATATATATATATATATATATATATATATGATCCCCAGATATATATATATTACATACAGAATTGTGTCATATTTGAAGGTAATTTTTTTGTAAACCCTATTGATTTAAACAATAGTTTAACTGATATTGGTGAAATTTGAATGTTAAATGTTATGTATGCAGACATATTTCAATTTTTCTTCTATTTGAATTTTATTGTACAAAAAATTAAAAGTTAATTCTAAAGAAAAGATATTTTCATCTCTAACACAGTTCTATATATATACCGTAATTAATATTTTGAAATATATTTTTCACATACATGTTTATTTGTTGCCAAACTACTGTGACTTTAGTAATCCATATTGTCCTTCCTAAAACCATGCCAAATGTTTGTCTAAATTCTTGTACATAGCTAGATTCCAGTTTTTTGGTAGTGGTTTGTCCAATTACTAAGGATTCCCAATGTTACCATGACAACCAATCTCTGTGTATACACATTTTGCACACAACTTCCACGTGTTTGCTTTTCCTGTAGTGATTGCAGAGGTTGCTAGTCACTGGCTTTAGTTTAGCAGATAGCAGCAGTGTGAATCACATTTTCCTGACCTTGATCATATTGTCTTCCCATAAGGTCTGCTTATCTATTGGTAACAACCTTTAATCCATTAAAACATTGTTTCGAACTGGCTTTCTTTTACCTTAGGTGGTTTGTCTGTGTGTCCATAATGCTTATCTTTACTGTATATTTAAAACTCTTATTCAAATACATGTACATTACCTATATTTCTTGTCTTGTAACAAATAGCATAAAATTGCTAACGTGACATAAAATAAAATTCAACCATCTACAGATTTCTGTGCATTCATAGAAATTTAAACTTTCATTAAATATTTCTGTGAGTTTAATATTCGTTAAAATGTGAAAATTGTGAAGGTTATACAATTTTCATATTTAATGAAATACAAGTTAATTTGTTTTGTAATATTTCTACCTCAAATATTTGGATGATATGTATGTATATTTTTGACATAAGATGTAAAAGTTGTGATAGAAATTAGAATCTGATGCAAATGTTGGGAATTCTGTCAGTTATTGAGTTTTTTCTGATCTTTAAAATGTAAATGATTATACTTTTAAAAAATCTATAAATCTGAGATTATTGAATTTCCAGACAGTTATTGAATTCATTCAGTTGTGATTGTGACATTCCTATTTCAGCTTAGGAGGATAATTCATATTTTGATTTGATATAAACCAGATTTTAAAAGCCATATTTATTTTGCCCAATTAAAACAATCCGGCTGTTTTAGAACTGAAAAATTGTAAACAGTTTTGCAAAAATATCTACTAGAGTATAAATTGGTTCATGAATTGCCATATGTATCATTCTTCTACATGTTAAGAATAGAGAATCTAAATATAATCTTTTTTTAGCAATTAGATTTATCTAATAAAGGGTTTGGCTGTTCTAAAGCATGTGCTTACTGATCACTGTGAATCTCATTAGCTAGGTTCGAATCCTGCTCCAGTAGATTCTAGTCTGAAAAAGTTTGGCAGTTTGCTTGCCAAAGCTTGGAGCTTTTTTATTTGGTACTTCAGATTCCTCCACCATCCCTGAACTGAGCACCTCAATTTTAGTTACACAATCTTGAATACTATCAGTCCATAATTTTTTGTCATATGCATATTTGGAGAACAAAACTCCATATTTGAACAAAATCATTCAAAAATATCAAAAATCCATATAAAATTTATTGACCTTATTAGGAAAATAACCAGACTTATTAAAAAAGTTGCTTGAATTCTGTATGTATAAAAAATTTGTAACGTTTTCAACAAGATAACAAATTCACTATGTCCAAAATATCCCTTATGCACCTTCCTAGTCTACCAAATAAAATATGTTGTCATGATTTGAATACAGTATTCATGATGATCACCCCTTTCAAAATCTGAGCAACAATGCACACCCAATTATTAACTTATGGCTTTTTCCTGCATTTTTACAATAGAAAAAAATCAAAACTTTTTAAAATATATCTATTGCATCTCTGGACATCTTTTTTTTTTTTTTTTTTTGAAAAAAAAAATTAAACACCATGTAGGAAGGAAATGAAATTTGCATATAAATTCATTGACCTTTATTAACCTTAAATACTCTGATGTAATCTTGGGCAAGGCCAAACCAGATCAATGAAGTAATTAAATTTCACTTTTTTCCAAAATCTGCTCTATGTACAGAAGAAGTCAGAGAGGATTTTTTAATTGAAAAAAAAAAGAATTTAGTTAGGTCAATGTATTTTAATTCAATCTTACTGTTATTTTTATGAGAAAAGTTTTGAATAAAAGAAATATTTACAAAAAACCATATGGCAAACAATTATGGATCAATATTAGGGCATGAATCACCATTATTTCCCTACACTGTAATGTAGGGTTGGTAAATCTGATAGCCAGCAAGATGTTTGTTTAGTCAAGATTAAAAAAATATATCTGGTCAGTGCTGTATAAGATATATGAATATTTATTATCTGTTTAAAATCTAATTTTAACTGAAATTACAATGTTTCAAACTTTAAAAATTCTCATTAAAAGTCATAATTGTTTACTGTAAATGATATATAAATTTGTTTACTATGTATAGCTGTGATAAACATTAATTACCATGGAAACTAAGCTAGACTATAAGAAATATAACTGAATGGCAGGTTTTTGGTTATTTGTAATACATTAAATGCTTGTTTTTCCAGTAAATTTCCATATATTATTGTTGCTTGTAGTTATATATTACTCTTAAGATCTTCCAAGGAATAAATGGCTTATGGTTGTTCAGTTTGAATTTTGTGGGTTTGAACCCTGTCCGGTGCACGTTGTGACCTTAAGCAAGTTACATCATTTTATGTTGTTGATGTGTAAAGACAATAGACTGCTGGGACAGCAACCTTTGCGCCTTCTTTCTCAGGGAGCTAGCAACCAAACGTCGTCCTGAGTGCGTTGTAGTAAAAAAGCCGACATAGAATTGTACAAACTGTCAGTCATGGCCACATCGTGTAACCTGCCGTAATGTAATCTAACTAAGATAAGCAGTGCAAAAAAAAAATGTTCTCGTACAAAGGTGTTAAATGTAGAGAAAAATTCTCGTATTTTGGATTGTAATGTTTAGACTGCGGTTGGTTTAAATGCTCTCAAAAACGTTTACCTTGTACAGCTTTATTAAATATATTATCTTGCCAGTCACCGTGGTATCGTCAAATCAGTTTGGGTTGTAAGCTTTTACTCCCTTTAGTCTGGGAATATTAAAGGATTTTCAATCTTAATTTTCTGAACATGCCTACAGAGGACCAATTAAAATACGATGTATGGTTTGGTGAATTGTATCCTTACCTTCAAGATAGATTTTAGGGATTATTTTTTAAAATGATCAAAGTCTGTTCAAAGCTGATAAAATTGCGACTATTTAACTTGATTGTGAAAATAGTTGAAATGTTGGTCATCGGGATAGGAAAATGGACAAAAAACATAGTCGCATTATATTTTATGGTTAAGGAGTAAACAATAAAAAATTATACAAAACTAATTTTTTCCCAAAAAGTTTTTAAAAATATAACAAAAAAATTATCATTTCTTGTCTGTACTTGAATCGTTGGTGGCCTTATAATATAAAGTGGGTAAAAAGCGCTTTTCAGAAGGTAAATAAATCGTAGAATAACTCTGCCATTTAATGTCCATTTTTCCTAAACTATCTTTACTAAAACCCGATGAATGTATTTAAAATTTTATGCTCCTTTGTACAATAATAATCTTTTTTGTTCAACTATAACAGCATTTTTACATTAACCTGTACGCATTTCCCCCATAATGTGTATGCAGGAAGAAGACGTATAGACACGTCTGCCGTTGCAATGACGTCATCCGCGCGATTTAACTGTTGTCATGTGTGTCGTTGCAATGACAAATGTTAATGCTTACACCAGTAATTACAACATAAAACATATAATTTGATAAAAATTGATTAAATTAATGTACATGTTCATCTAAACAAAATACTTGGTTTTTAAATGTTTACCCGCTGCTTAATCTATTGTTTGCACGACATTCTTGCTTGGACATCGATAACTCGTTGGAAATTTGAAGCTCATTTTTTGTAGTTCTAATGTAATTATTTTCTTGTATTTCGTTGTATTTTTTGTAATTCATAGTTGATCGTTTTATCATCAAGTCTCAAAAAGTTTGTTGAGAGCAGAATGATTTTAAAAAATCTGTTTAAATAATTCAAAATTTTGAAAACAAAATTTTAATTTTTGGCCTCTGGTAATATCTTTCCTGATGAATTGATTTCGAAGAAAATACTTTGTACATATAAATTGCATAAATCATATTTATATATACATGTTTATAAATATATAACATCCTATATAAATTCTTATCACTCGACTGTAAAAAGAAAGTAAGAAAATAATTGTTAATTCCCGAGTAAGCATTTACCGTCAATTAATTTCCTTTAAAACTTATTTCCTAAAGTCTATGCGAAAACAACAGAGATAAACTTACCTAGCCCATGCTCAGGCCAACTTTTCAAGCTGTCATATACCAATTTGTGAATGTATTTAATTTTTTTTTTAAATGGTATATGACAAAATGAATGCTTTGTCCGACATTTATTTAAACAATTTATCTTTATTTTTGGGTGTCCTTAGTCAAGGAAATTGTTCTCGCATCGGAATTTCGCCGAAACAGCAAAAACGTTCACCATGTAGAGCTTTTGCGGAACAATATTTTACACTAAATATTTAGCAGGAAAATGGCGGCAAAGTGAATAGGGTCAAATTAGTATGAAAGCACATTGGGTATTTTCAATTCCGTGGTTAAAATAAAACCAGAACTAGAAAACACTATTCTACAACGCAAGGATGAGACAGAATTTATTTATTTATTTTTATAACATATAAAATATACATGCAAAGTTACTAAGTTATAAGATAAAGGAAAAAACCGTGAAATGTTTGCCAAACTGACAAAACCCCGTGAAACACCCTTGTATAAACCATGAACGTATTACTACGCCACCAAGCGGTACGATAGCGATATAAATTCATTCTGAAATGGGATGGGAAACATTAGAGAAAAGACGAAATAATCACAAATTAGTCCAATTCTATAAAATGTATCATAATCTAGCCCCTCCATATTTGTGCATGCTTATCCCACCTTCACAAAACGATACCCATCCCCATAATACGCGTGGTTCCCAAAATATTCGAAGTATATCATGTAAAACTTCTTTTTATCAAAATTCCTTCTTGCCATTCACTATTACAGAATGGAATAATTTACCTAATAATGTAAGAGATAACTCCTTACCAATTTTCAAGACATTTATTAACTCTCATACCAAGTTCCAAATTTTTATAAGTGGGTCAAATACTCCATACAAGACTACGATTGCAATGTAGTTCTCTTAAGTATCATTTATATAGTAAACATTTAGATTCAGAACCCTATCAGAAGTCCATGAATTACAGTATTAATGGACTTTTATTATTATTATTTTAGTATCATTTATTATTATTATTGTTATTCCACCACAATTTATTATTTATGTTATTATTACCATTATTATTATGTAATTGATTATACACCTTCATTAGATGTTTAATTTTTTGAGATATAGGAGACTGGTTAATATTAGAGATATTCTCTAGTTCCAGAATCCTATGAATTTATTATTTGTAATCGTGTTAAATGTATTATGTTTAATTAAATAAAATATTGTTTAAACTAAATTCAATAAGTTCCATGTGACAATCTTATACAATTACTTACTATTGATCCATAATTGTTTCTCACATGTTTTTTTCTAAATATTTCTTTTATTCAAAACTTTCATCATACAAATAACAGTAAGAATAAAATAAATAACATTGACCAAACCAAATTCTATTTTAAATGAAAAAAATTTTTGAATTTTTCTGTAAATAGAAACAAACTTTGAAAAAAAGTTGAAATTCAATTACTTTAATGATCCATTGGACCTCTCCCAAGATTACATCAGGCTATTTTAAGGTTAATAAAGGTCAAATGAATTGATATGCAAATCACATTTCTTACAGATGTTGTTGAATTTAAAAGAAATATGAAAAAGAAATCAGTGTCTTAAGATGCAATAGATATAGTTAAAAAAGGTTTTTTTTTAAATTAGAAAAATATAGAAAAGAGCCATAAGTATTCATTATTGTTCGGAGTTTTTAAGGGGTGATCATCATGAAAATTCAAATCCTGACATCATATCTGATGCTTTAACTTGGGAGGCACATAATGGATATTTTGGACATAGTCAATTTCTTATCTTGACAAAAACATTAAAAAATTCTAATATGCACAGAATTAAAGAAAATTTTTCAATAAGTCTGGTTATTTTTCCCCATTAGGTCGTGTATTTTTTTAATATTTTTTAATGATTTTGCTTAAACATTGAGTTTTGTTCTCCAAATATGTGTATGACAAACAATCATGGACTGATAGTATTATACTTTTCCATCAAATTGTAATATAAATTTATTATCTGGTATGTGTTGCCCTCTTACTGTCTTGTTTCTCTTTGTATTACATGTTTTTGTTAACATATTGTTGCCACCAGTTATGTATATTTGTTCCAAAAAGCATTAAGTATGTTATTGCAATAACGATCTTGAAATTTTGGATATAAGTCATCAACTATCATTTCTGTTACTGTTTTTTTGCTAATCCAAGTGCTCAACATTTTTATTGTATAAGATTACTGGAAAGTCGGTTTGTTGTTAAACAAAATTGTTTACGATGGCAACAGGAAATAAACACATATTTCCTGTTTTCAACACTGTTGACGCATAACGTGGCTATCCTTTGGAATATGGTCGCAACCAATGACGTATATGCAAATGTATATGATGACTTAGTCATTTCTTTGATCTACTTTTTAAAAAAAAAAATATTTTAAATGACGTCATGAAAATTTAGGCAAAAATAGGGTTTGATATTTGAATGACGCATTTAAAATCACAGATATTTATATTATTCCTACAGTTTCTGGTCTGCGAAATAAGTCAAAAGTCCTCATTTCAACTGGACACTTTATTCTTCATTTTTTGTAGTTCTTGATTATCATGATTGGCTCTCCTATTCCGACCACTGCGGTAGCTCAGTTGGAAGAGTGCTCGCTCCGTAAGTGGGAGGTCGTGGGTTCGAACCCCGACCGGGTCTGACCCAAGAATTGAAAGTGGCTAATGACTGTTCTTTCGCCAAGCACTCGGCATTACGAAATAAAAGTTACGGTTCTTTTGGATGGGAACTTAAAATAAACGAGGTCCCGTTACACGGCGTGGCACGATAAAGAACCCTGCTGTATAATGCCATCAGCGCAACGCACAGGCAAAATTTCTGCACTTTCACCTATAGCTGGCGACGTCTCGATATAAGTGAAATATTCTTGACTGGGACGTTAAACACCATTACTCAACTCAACTCAACTCTCCGATTCCGGATGATACGGCGTTGTTAAGCAGTTTTTAAAGAATTATGTACAGATGTTTTGTAGAAGCGAACTAGAAAGACAAAGGATATGCAAATAATAAAAATAACATGTTTTCATTAAATTCAGGAAACTCTCCTTTTTCAATACAATTGCGTAATATTTTGGCGATCGATTATTTTACAATATCGCCAATAATCATGTCGTTTTGCAAATTTTGGACATGTTTTCGTATCGGGTTACATCTCTTTGAAGAAATATAGCGGAAAATCGAGTCAGGATTCATATATTTTCTTTTACATTTTTGGAAAATTTTTATCTTATCAATGATGTGTTTGGTTGGTATATAAATTGCAATATATTTACTCCGTTTTTCCAATTTTTTCATAATCGCAAAAAAAAAAAAAAAAAAAAAAAAAAAAAAAAAAAAAAAAAAAAAAAAAAACGATTTCCATTTTCCAGGCGAACCTTGTGATCTGCTGACCTTTTTAAAAAAATATTTTATTCATTTTTTATGTTGCACCCTTGTTTAGACGGGGAAAGACTGCTTTGTAATCCTATCCAGTTATTTCTTGAAATTAAAATCTAGCTTTTTCAAGGAAAAATAGTATCATAAATATTTCCCAAAATTTAAAAAAAAAATGAATTCACGGAAATCTCGGTTAAAACAACTGAGGACCGCGAAAATTCTAACCATCATAAAGTTAAATGCATTTTTAAAACAAAATGCTAAATAAGACATTGCTTCAAACTTCAAACGTACATTATAATTTAATAACTAATATTAATAAAGTGTCGGTTTTTATTTAAAACCGTAATTTGGGAAAGCCATTGCAGCACGTAACATTTTGATAACAAATTCAATTTTTATTTATCTCACTGAAACGAACTCGTTTTCTTTTTATAAAATTAGACGCTCTCGTTTTGTAACATTTAATTATCGCACTGAACAACTTCATCAACCGACTGTTGTTAATGGCAACTAAATTTGACGCCCACAAATCAAATAGGTTTCCGTTCAAACATGGGTGCCGCCTCATGTTCCACACAAGTGAGGTACACGTGGGTGAACAAATATCTTTCCGGAAACACGTCTCTAGGATAGCAGATATCGTAATGTCAGTATCCACGGATTTCAGGAAATCATTAAAATTGCAATCTTCGTACACCCCGTTGGCTTTAATTTCACACATAGGTACATCTTTATAGGTGAAGCACGTCGGATGAGACCAGCTCCGGGAGGGATAATATCCTATAATAGAAGTACATGATTCCTGGTTTGCAGACGTTCCCCATGTTAAAGTTGTATTTGCTGGACGTGTGTCGTAATTGCAGGTAAGTTTGATGACGTCACCAGGTAGAAGTGGAAGTGGATATCTGTGCCTAGATAAAAGATAAATGTAATTTAATAACATATGACAATTATATAGCACAAACCTAAATTTCAGCCGGATCGGGTACAAAATGCGCGATCACCGTCCAAAACCTAACTACTTTGAATAATATTTGTGCAGACCGAATACATATCTAAAGCGTGAATAAAGTTCGTTTCGTTTCTTACCAAATAACTGTTGTATGCGTAAAACATAAACATGAATCGCCTACTGTCTGATTCACGTCTGCCGTAGCACTAGTTTTTCAAGGTTTTAGAAAAGATTTAAAAAAATTTTGTAGAATGCCACATACCGTTATGACGTATGCATTTTGTCGTAATTAACTGACACCAAACTAAATGCCATCTTAGCTGGAGTATAAAATGCAGAGCTTTTTAAAATCCTTACGGGGATTTAATATGGGAAAACACACAAACGCTCATTCCGGAAATACATCGCTGAAAAATCATGCGGGTTAAGAAAATACAATTGCGCATGACCGACTTTCCCATTTTCTCTGGCCAGGTAATATCGTCTGCGACTTGACAGCAAAAGGAATATAAACTGTAAGGTCTAACAACAGCGATCGTACCTACAGCTGAATGAACTGTTCCAGAATTGTCTACCCTAACCCGCATGATTATTACAGCGATGTATTTCCGGAATGAGTGTTTGTGTGTTTTCCCATATTAAATCCCCGTAAGGATTTTAAAAAGCTCTGCATTTTATACTCCAGCTAAGATGGCATTTAGTTTGGTGTCAGTTAATTACGACAAAATGCATACGTCATAACGGTATGTTACATGTTACAAAATTTTTTGATATCTTTTCTAAAACCTTGAAAAACTAGTGCTACGGCAGACGTGAATCAGACAGTAGCTAACACTTTTTTAAGATTTGAATTTCGGTAAGGAATGCCTAACTTACGAGCTTTTTACAAGCTTTTTTTAAAGTGCTGTTTACTGAGTATACTTTTTACTATTTATACATACTTTTTACAAGGTACGTGCCGGCCTTTAGTTGCCGGGTAACTAGCGGGCTGTTTACAACTTTTTTAACCGGCCAACTCTATTCACCATCGGATAAATAAGTGACTATTTACAATATTTTACCGGCCTACCTTACTCACCAGGTGACTAGCGGGCTGTTTACAACTTTTTACCGGCCTACTGTACCCACCATCGGGTAAATAAGTGACTATTTACAATATTTTACCGGCCTACCGTACTCACCAGGTGACTAGCGGGCCGTTTACAACTTTTTTACCGGCCTACTGTACCCACCATCGGGTAAATAAGTGACTATTTACAATATTTTACCGGCCTACTGTACTCACCAGGTAACTAGCGGG
Organism: Tegillarca granosa; assembly: GCA_029721355.1. Taxonomy (NCBI): domain Eukaryota; kingdom Metazoa; phylum Mollusca; class Bivalvia; order Arcoida; family Arcidae; genus Tegillarca; species Tegillarca granosa. The sequence goes on along the minus strand of CM056597.1, from coordinate 46,361,714 downwards.
CTGTTTACAACTTTTTTACCGGCCTACTGTACCCACCATCGGGTAAATAAGTGACTATTTACAATATTTTACCGGCCTACCGTACTCACCAGGTGACTAGCGGGCTGTTTACAACTTTTTTACCGGCCTACTGTACCCACCATCGGGTAAATAAGTGACTATTTACAATATTTTACCGGCCTACTGTACTCACCAGGTAACTAGCGGGCTATTTAGTGTCGTTTGGTTGGTACTTTTTGAGATATAGTAGATTACGTTTCCATTTCGGATAACTTCTAAATTCGTTTGCTTTCCTGTAGATAGAAAACCGAGTTTTACAATAAAATAATTTGCTTTTAGAATTAGCTAATACTTATAAATAATAAATAATACTCTTCATGTTGAAAGTTTTACAAGTGATTTGCTCAAGCACGGTATTTTGCGTTGTGATATAGAATGTCACCTAGAAGTGATTTGTTCTTGGATTAGTCATGAAAGATCAGTTCCTTTGGTATAGGTCAATAAACATTTGACTCCAGCATACTACAAATAGCAACCACTCTCTCTGGTGCTGATGTTTCCGAGGTACTAAACCATCCCCCCAACAAAAAAAGTACCGCCAAGCAATGAATAATAACTTCCTAGTAATTCATTCAACTGGTGATTTGCAACATGTACTTTTGAATAATAATGGAGTTATAATATAAAAAATAAATCTATAAGAGGGACATAACTCCATTGAAAATGAAAGCAATATGCACACATTCAGGTCATAACAAACAGACAACATATCATTTAAATCCGGACTAGTTAAAATCACAATGTTGCTATATTGTGTAAAACAAATTGAAGTGTAAAAGGAGCATAACTCCATTAAATATTCGGACAGCATCACAATTTTAAGGTATGCACACTTTCAGGTCATTACAAACACACATACCAAACACCATTTAAATCCATTGACTAACAAAGGTCACAAGGTCCCTATATTGTGTAAAAATTGAAGTCTAAATTTAAAAGGTGCATAACTTCTTTAAATATTTAAGCAGCATCACGATTTTGCAATATGCACGTTTTCATAACAAACACACATACCAAATTTCAATAAATTCCATTCGAAACTGTAGAACTAGTTGAGATCACAAGCTAAATGTTAACACACAGTCATAGGGACAACATGTAACATATTACGCTCCGCTTTTTTCAAAAGCGGCCGTATAAAAATCCATTACGTTTTGCGCTAATATGTACCTGAAAACTATATAGTTTCAAAACGGATTTCCGATTTCGGTTGTTTTTTTTTAAATTATTGAATAAACTTAAATCAGTGGTAGCTGTTCTATGCAGGTACAAAATGAACTTTTGAAGGTGATGCCATGATATTGTTTTGGTTTGCTCGTTTGTTGGTTGGTAAGCCTGTTATTACTGCAATACATGTTTACCAACTGATGGTTTTTTTCCCCCTAAGTAAATCGGATGGTCTTGTAGACACACTGTTGTCGAGCTACTGATCACAAACTTAACTTTTTACCTTGTTTTGCACTGTAGTCAACAGGGTTCATTGTGTTTTATACTGAATCTTACCAAAATCTCTGATACTTGTTGCCCCAAAAACCAAAAATATAGGCGAGGTTATAAGGGTGCGTGTACACTCGCTGGAACAGCTTGCCGTCACCACGTGATCAGACTGATTATGTGGAATGGAAAAATACAGTGAGCCAATCTCCGCAAAGCCCATATCGTATTTCCTCAACGTTTTAGTGTACATCAATTCTATGTAACTGCCCTTAGTAACTTTAAAGTTTTCTTTTATTTCCCATTCATACTGAAAATTAAATTAAGATAATCAAAGAAAAATGAATTAAATCGTTTTACCAGTTTAAAATTGCTTGCGAAAGGTTTTATAACATGTGATGTATAACTTATGATGCATCTAGTAACTTACTGTAGCTCATTTTAGATCCAAGTTTCTAACTTAACACCTCCCTCCTTTACCAAGTTAACCTTTAAATTTTTTTAGAGAAATGACTTTTTAACATTTCTTTAGCCATGTAGAATTTAGCCTTGGATTTTTGCATTGTTTTCAAGACTTAAACGCGCATATGAAAATTAAAAAAAAAATAAAAGGACAGAAATTCAATTTTTTAAAATCCTAACAATTTAAATGTAAGTATTTTAAAAAGAACTTAGTATTACAATGTTTTATTGTTAAGGAAATAGTATTGTAATTATTTTGAGGGTGGGATGCTAATTGATTGCAATTTAAAACTAAGTACACTGTAATCACCTGTTAATATATTAATTTTAATTTCCGTCTTAATAATAATTTCTCTCTGACACAATTTCGTGTTTTTAAAAAGGTACAGTTATATATGCTGCAACATATGGAAGAGACAGTGAAACTTAACCACATTACAACAACAATCAGATTATAGAAACTTGTGAATAATAATAATAATAATAAAAATAATAATATTAATAATAGTTTAACAATATTTTATTCTGTATTAAACATCAAATATAATTACAATTTGTACATAGGATTCTGGAACAAGAGCAATAACAAAGCTCTTATGTTAACCAGTATCCCTATATCATTAAATTACAACAGAAGCCTGACCAATGACACATAAGGTATATAAATTCCAACAGAAGACATTTAACTTGTAGCAATGAAGAGAGAAAAAGAACAGAAATGATATAAGAAACATTAAATTTGAAATGATGGCATGTTGGTAAAATGAAGTATGATTACATAAAGTATTAGCTAAACAATGAAAAATATGAAAATTATGTTTATCCTTACGATAAAAAACTTTTGCATCTTGTAATAAAATTTTGAACTTGAATAACAATTTGATAATTTTCTTCGAAGGATAAAGCAATGTCACCAAATAAAAGGATTTTTGTGTTTATTTTAAAAGGTAAAGTGTTTATAGTGATTTCCCGTGTATTTTGGTAACGATGACAACGTAAAAGGAAATGAACTGCACTCTCAATTTGCCCGCATTCTCAGTAAGGGTTGTCAACTAAATTCTTTTTGTAAAGATGTAATTTGAGAGAACTAGATTCTAATCTAAGTTTAGCATGAAGAGTTTGTTCTAACCTTGGGCCCACATTATACCATTTCCGAAATTTTGTTTTAGATTCTAAATACTTACAAAATAAAGACTGGGAACCATTTCTTATTTCGGTAGGAATTTCATTCCAAGCACGAATAACAGAGGGAAGAAAAGATATTTATAGTAATAATTAGTTTTGAAAAAAATTGTTTTTAAATTTTGCTGCTGTCTGGTATTATACGAATGAATTTCAGTATAATAATTTGGTACTAATCGACAAAGCTAGTTAGGTGCTATTCCATGAAACATTTTGTAAAATAGTTTTAGCTGATGATTTATACGTCTGTTTTTCATACTTTCCCATCCCGTTTCTTTGTAAAGTAGCGATATGCTAGTTAGTTTAGTTGCTCCTGTGACTATTCTGGCTGCTTCTAAATTTATTTTTTTCTATTTTATTTTCAAGTTCATCAGTATTATGTCCCCATATAACATTCGCATATTCTAATAAGGGTCTAATGAATGTAAAGTACATAGTTTCTAAAGATTTTCTATCAAGCTGAAATTTTAATTTCCGGAGTATAGCTATTCTCTGATTTGCTTTTTGGTGATATATTCTATATGTTGCATCCATGAACCACAAGGAGAAAATATTACCCCAAGGTGCTTGTGATTATCGACTTCATATTAAGACGTTATTCACATATAAGGAATAATAATAATAATAATAATAATAATAATAATAATAATAATAATAATAACGAATTACCTTATGCCTTACTGACTTGGTTGGTTGAATGTTGTTTTACGTCAAATCAGCTATTCAGTATATAAACAATAGCTCGAACAGTGAAACACGTAATCCCTCACAATTATAATGCAGAGCAATACTTTACAACGGATATGAAATACACTTCCATCAATAAATAAATAAATAAATAAATAAATAAATAAATAAATAAATAAATAAATAAATAAAATCTGATTCGCTATTATACTCACAGATACCATGATTTGCTTAAATCCAAATCTTCCTACTTTAATACCAAACTCTTTATCATAACACTGGCTACTTTCTGTTTTAGTCAGCTCAGAAAGTAAATATCTACAGCCTTCAAACTGACTGTGCTCACAACCACTAGAAATATTGATCCTGGTTTGCTTGGGATCTGTATTTAATATAAATATTGGAATGAAATTATTCTGTAAAAATATTTGATGGACTGAAACAATACTGGCACCAATTTTGAAATAAAAACAAATTGTTAAAGTGTCATTTTATGAATTTTTGAAATTTCTGAATGAAATGAAATTTTATAAAAGACAAGAATGAATATAAAAATTACAATATAACAAAAGTCTAAAAATATACTAAGCTTAAAGTTAATATGAATTTGTTTGTTTGACCCTCCCCCCCCCCCCCCCCGGCTTTGTTTTTTTTATATTACCAATAGATAAATAAAATGCTGCAAGTAATGAGTTGTCAATAAAATTTGTTAAAATCATTTTTTGTTTTAAGTGCAAGGACATAATTTTGCCAAAAATCAGTGAACCGGAACAAAACTCAACCTTGATCTGTAACTCATGATGGTATACTCACATACCAAATTTGAGTCCTATATCTGCATGCATTTAGAAAAGGTCTGCAAAACTAATGGTGCCGCTCGCCCGCTCGCGTCACCACACTAATAGTCGAGTACACATGCAACTTAGCAAAAAATGACACAAATTAGACTGTATGATCTTGATAAAGGACTTACAGTTGCTTTTCTTAATTTTACTGATTAGCTTATATTGGTCATAATGTTTATTTATTCAGTCGTAACAAGATCTTCAATGAATCACATTATAAGTGCTTATAAGTCTTTGTGACAAATACTCTGTCTTGCTTATCAGACCAAACTTACCGCATCCATAGACTAAAATCCTTCGTATGTTTTTATGTATATTCCTTGATGATACAGCAATTAGGTGGTAGGTCCGATCTTGTGGTAAGTTAAACACTCCGCAACCAGAGGTAGTTACTGGTGTAAATGATAGAACGAATCTGGATCTTCTAACATCTAAATTACAAAATAATAAGATTTTGTGTAACAGAGGTCAAATTTAGTTTAAAATAAAAGTAAGGTAACTTGAGTCTTTTAGTTATCATACAAATTTAAAACCACCATCTTAAATTTTGACCATTTCCAAAATGATCGCCGTCATAAGTAATCAAAACCGCGGCTATCTTACTCGGATCTGCAATATAAACTCGCACAATGCAATCAAACAAATGCATATTTCAGGTTTCGAAAATTTGGAGAGTCTATCAATTATATCAGCTTTAAGTTGGTACTAACATTTGTGCCCATCATATTTATCAATTGTGGCTCCTATTTTACACACATGATTTCAAGATTATTAATTATATAAATAAAAAGAAGGATTATTGAATATTACAAAAATTATAAAACACATTTACCAGTATTTGATATTTCTGGAATTTCAGGGGTAATTTTGTCAGTTTGTGAACCCTAGCTCTTTGCCTATACAATGATATCTTCGCGTTTGACTTAACCACAAACATTGAGAAACGTATACCTGTATCGTTGAACGCACCACATGACGGCTTTTTGTTGTCAATGCATGCTGTAGCATCATTCTTTGAACTGCTTCTGCATAACTCACTGTGTACTGGTTCACATATTCCTAAATAATTTAAAAACGCAGTTAAAATCAGTTCATGTCTTGTTGTAGATGGAGAAATAACGAAAAGGTTTCTGTACAAAGTGAATGAAGATTTGTTATTGTTTTTGCATGAATGAAACGGATGTAAAAGGCCTAAAATTGACAGAATGACTAAAACCACTTTTATTGTATCTCATGGAAATAGCGAGGTACATCAAATTTCATTGATAATTCGTCATAGGAGTCCACAGATCGATAATGTTGACAAAGTATTGAACAATACGAGATACACTTGAAATCAATACAAATGTTATCTACAGTTAATACGAAGATGCGTCAAAATACCATAGAACAAGACATACATTGCAGCAGCGTACCATGTACACGGTTACTGTTTTCAAAAAAGTCTTCATTTATCTCGATGCACTTGGTCCACTGCGCAGAAAGTGACATTTCATGGGCTTGTGAGCATAATAAAAACAGTTTTATGAATTAGTGGTCATTTAGATTATTAAATGGACTTTTCATTTTAAGTTGTATAATTATACGATTTATACGATCTTGTAAGATTAGTGACTTGCTTTGAAATGTACTAAATGTATATTGAACATTTCATAGTGATCGACTAAATCGACACCTCAAATCAAACAAGGTACTTGCTTTGACGAAGTAGTCTAAAGTACAGTGTTTATCGCCTTAATGTTAGAAAATTGTCATGTGCTACTTTTGAATGTATTATTTCATAAAAATTCAAAAGTAGCACATGACAGAATTCCTCTCTGGGCAGATTCTAGTTTGATAAAGAGTGTTGCTTAGGCTTTCTCCACCTCCACCATCGAAGAACTGATCGTATCAATGTAAATGACTCTTGACTTGGACGTTAAACTCCATTGTCCCACTCAATCGAACTGGATCTTTTAAACTTTTGGTAATTGTGAATTACGTGCGATTCCGATTCATTATACGTTGTAACATTTTTCAAAAACATTTAAATGATAATAGTTCCCGTCTACCTGGATGAGATAAGGAAGTTGTAAGATTTAAATTTGAGCCTGGTTTCCAGCTACAGTCTGGATCTCCGAGTTCTAAACCATTAGATCTCCCGTCGTTATCAGAGTCAGTTTCACAAAACTTTTTGGTCCACTCCTGTAAATACAAAACATGAAATAAAAGTCAGTTATTCTTGTCCAAATTACATGCTGGATTTCCTAGATATTTTGTGCATTTTTCCGGACTACTCATAGTGACTATTGTTTGCACACATTGCACAACTCCTAAATCAGAATAGGTTTCGTATATAACTCAAACAAATACTTGTAAATCTAACAAGAACAGGAGTTACATTTTATAATGATGCTGATTACAAAATTAATTAATTTGCATCGGGCATAATTATTAAATAGAATATACTGTTTAATTCTATCGTTGGCACAAATAGAATTCAACGGCATCGGGCATAATTATTAAATTGAATATACTGCTATATTCTGTCATGGACACAAATTGAATTCAACAGCATCGGGCTTAATTATTAAATGGAACATACTGCTAAATTCTGTCATGGCCACAATAGAAATAAACGGCACTGGGCATAATTATTCAATGGAATATATTGCTATGTCATATACCACTTTTTGAATTTAATCATAAAAATACATTCAAAAAGTGGTATATGACAATATATCACTTTTAAATGTTTTTTTTTTTATTAAATTCAAAAAGTGGTATATGACAGCTATATTCTATCATGGGCAAAAATGAAATTTAACAGCATCGGGCATAATTATTAAATGAAACATATTGCTATATTCTGCCAAAATAGTACTTTTAAAGTACATTCTTAAGGTTGATTAATTTCTGAGATTTTTTTATTGCAATTTGTAACCGTTAAGGTATTGATAATACCTTACTTATCGTAAACGGAAATCACTAACTACGAATTTACAACCCCACAAAATGGTATTTTCTTCCAACCAAGAAAATTGACACTACGAAAACAAAAAACGATTTCACAGTAGTATGTTTTAAATAGTGATCGAAAGTTGTATCGTTTTGAAGAAAAAATCACGTTATCACGAAAATTAAAATTAGAAATTTTACTAATTTTTCTCTTAAACACAGTATCGAATAAAAACTTACTTACAAAATTGTTTTGTTTAAAGTCAAGTCCAAATGCATTCAGAAGTCCTGATCCACGGGGCATGAGATGTCCAACCCCTTCCCATGATGCTCTTTGGTCCTGGCCATTTCCACTATGTTGACTACGTTCTGATTCAGTGAAACAAACATCTGGTACTCTATCACCGTTTGGAATTTTACTTTGAAAATATTTGAATGAATTTGTGGCTCGTAAGACCATTAAAAGAAACATAATTTTAAATGCTGTCATTTCTCCTATTTCGCTCAGCCACTAAGCATTTCAAGATCAAGTTCAGGAAATCTACAGAAATTTTATGAACTCTAAAAAATGAAGTGTTTTACCTACATAAAAATCCTTAGAGGTTTTTGTTACGCACCTGATACAATTTAAAAATGCAAAGTAGTTAATGTGACTATAATTAAGAAGAAACGACGAATAAAAATGTCAAAAATTAATAACGGTGATTAATCTTTGAATATAAAATGGTTTATGGAAACGTCACTCGGTACAATTTATCCTTGTTCAAAACAACGGCCAAGAAACTATTAATTCTGTATGTCAATTTTGTATGTATTGACAATAATATCCCATTGTTTTAATAAAAAATTCGCATCGCTTAGAATATCACTGTGTCACTTTTCAAACTTCTCAATGTAAATGAATTTTATATTTACATTTAGAATACCTAATATCATTAATGATGGTTTTAAATTGATGTACAATTTCATTGCATTTTGTGTAATAACCATTTGCAATATAATATGCGTTTTAAATAACTTATTCAATTAATCAACACTAGGTGACTTAATTTTACTGGTATATTTAGAACATTCATAAGACATGTAATTTTATGAGAGTTAATAATAGTTTTGTTTTTTTTAAAAATTAACCAAGCAGAACGGTGATAAAGAGGAAATGTCTGGAAAAGTGTTTCAATGGTGTATTAATTACACTTTTGTAATACTCGAAATTAAATTGAAAGTTGAATGTGACCAGGTGCCTGTTCAACATTGTGTACACACGCTTTCGCTTTGGTGAACAATACTGTTCAACAATGACTGTTCGCACAAGCGTGTAGAGTGGAGTGGAGTAATGGTGTTTTACGCCCCAGTCAAGATTTTTGCACTTATTTCGAGGCGGTCAGTTCTGGAATGGTGGAGGAAACCGGAGTGCCCGGAGAAAACCACCGACCTTCGGCAAGCGAACTGACAAACTTTCACACACTAGGATCTGTCCCGACTGGGATTCGAACCCAGGCGGTGAGAGGCATTGTGATCCGTAAGCGCGCGGTCACCGAGGCACAAGTGTGTAGTTACTAGCGTACGACCGCAGTCTTTATCATGAGTTGGTACGTTTTAAATTGAAGATGGCGTCCCAAAGACAAGGTTGATAAGATTATTTAAAAATTGAAGAAGCGTTTTAAAATTGTGTAACAAAGCACTATAGATATATAAAATTGATGAATAATTTTATTAAATTAAGTAACAAATTGATGTCACTTAGATCTATTCAGAACAGACCGATACAGTGGAAAACCTTAAAGTATCACCGTCAATAAATTTTTTTCCAAATATAATAATAATATTATTATTATTATTATTATTAATTAATTAATTAATTTAATAATTTAATAATTTATTTATTTATTTATTTATCTATTTATCTATTTTTAATTTTGATTTGTCACTTCTGGGAAACATAGATGCAAACGAAATAAATAATACTTGAATATGGCATAATTTGAATTTTGGAAAAAATTAATTGAATAAATTATCAAAATTTTTCACCTTGTCATTTTTTTCTTGAATATGAACAATATAGATTCTATTTTGCGATACAAAATCTTCCGTTGTGCAACGAATGGGTTAGTACAGGATTTGTAACTCATAATGTCCTTATTTTAAACTGTAGCTGAATTTTAAAGTTAATCTCGATCGTGATGTTTTTTGCTGTCTATTAATTATCATTCAAATAATATTTTTGAATGCATTATTTGTATTTTGATAAAAATCTAAGCAGCACTTGGTAGTTTTCAGTGTCTGACTCGAATTAGCTTCGTCTGATTCAGTGACATTTCATTTTGACGTCATTTGTCTGAACCAATGAAACGTGGAGATTACACCTTTTTTTCTCTTATGACGTCATGTTTTGTTTATTATGACTTCATTCTTTTCTATTGTTTTCTGTTGTTATCGTAACATACTCATCAGCCGGATGCAGCAAAAAATAATATTATATGGAAAGTTTAAACTCTCAAGAAAATGAAAACGCGGGTCAAAACTTCCATTGCAAAAACTGTAAGCTTGCTTTCTTAAGTTACGAACAGGTAAGTAAACACGTTCGTACCCACCATCTGAAAGATCTGACAATATTGTCTACATCTGGTGTTGTGCCACAACCTCAAACCTCTAGTGCTTCAGAACATCAAGCTCAAACTTCAATTTTTTCGGAAGCTCAAGTTCAGACTACAGCGGGTTCAACAAGCATCGATTACAAATCGATACTAGAGGCTTATCTCAAGAAAAACAAAGAAGAACCTGTAACGGGCAGGGGAATATTAGAGAATTTGCTCAGCGGCAATGTCGGAATATCTGATTCAACCAAGGCTGTGGAGAAAGCTGAAGATGCTAAAACGAGCGGCTTGGATGAAGCTGAGCTGGCTATGATGAAAGAGTTGGGTCTTATAACAGACAATCTTTTAGATCTTTACGAAGATGATAACAAGCGTCTAAAGTCCCCTGTAGTCGAGGCTAAAACAAACAACGAGTATGACCAAGCAGAAACTCTGTCGTCTAGAGCAACCCCGTCAAAAAGTGAAACCTATCCACAATCTAATCAATTTCAGGATGATATTTTTGGACCAGATAGTGTTGTAAGTGAGGATTTTGAAGGAAGTTCGGTCGTCAGTAGCAAGTCGTCGTCAGAAGATGAAATGACAAGGGAAGAGAGAGAAAGACAAAAAGAAAGGGATGAAGAAATACGATCAAAACTAGTAAGAAAATTTGGATATCATGACAGCGTCAGAATCGATCCGTATTTTCAACATCTGTGGTTGAAATCGTTTGAGAAGAAAGAAAATAAATGGCAAAGTGAAAAACTAGCCGATGTGGTTGATGAACATATGTGGGCCAATACCGAGAAACGATAAACCGTTTTGTCAAATTGGAACTTCATATAATCCAAAAAACGCGAAATGGGATTTTAGAATAGAATAATTATCAGAAAAAAATTATGGGAAATTACAAATATCTTTTAGCATGTTGGAATCAATTGTGTTCATTTCAATGAGTGACACGTTTAACTTCGAACAATAGTAGTCGGGCTTAAAATTTGCCGATTTGGCAAGTACGACTAAATAACCAGTTTTTGCCTTCTGTGTTCCTGTAAAAAGTTTTGGATTGTGTTTATTTGCAGAAAAAAACACTTTGGAATGAAAATGGAGTTTTATCTTCACTTTAGCTTTAGATTGACTGTTTCGTCTTACTTAAAGTCAAGGCCAGTTTATGAGTATCAGAGAGGTTCCGGGAACAGTTTTGTCGATAATCCCTGCATTCTTTAGAATTTTCCAGATTGCAGTTAAATGAAAAAAATATTGTCTTTGATTTTGGACCCTGTTTCATGTAGAATTGGGGAAAGTCACTCTTTTAACGCCCAAATGTAATGTGAGTATAGTCAAAGTGCCAATACCCTTGATTATCACAAATCTTGAAGTTTTTGCATTCTTGAATTAATAGTATCCATTTTTTATGGAAAGTCACTCATAAAAACTTAATGGTCCTTAGAAGTAAATTTAGATTTTTATTAATGTACGTTTTTTTTTAAAAGCAATGGTCACAACCAAGTGAACGAGAGAAAAAAACAATAAAACAAGAAACAGAGTGAATACATTCAGGCCCAAGAGATAACGGGCAATTATACACCACATTATATATAGTAGTGTCATATACCTTTTTTTTGAATTTATTTTATGATTAAATTTAAAAAAATGGTAAATGACAATATGATATTTTAGCATTTTCTAGAACTATTATTTATTTATTTTTTTTTAAAGTAACATATTATATTCTGTTGACTCGAAAACAAACGTTTTATTTTATTTTATTTTATTTTATTTTATTTTTATTTTTTTCATGTCACACTGTTTTGCCCATAAAAAACCAAACACTTCTGGTTGTATCAAGTATAGTTTATGAGATTAAATTTGTTTTCCTTGAGATTAACAGTTTAAAATAACAATAACGGATTCCATATCAGTCAGTTTAAATTATTTCTTGTAATTTTTTACTCCGTTGTTGACAGTATATACAACAATTCAAATAACGTGTGTCACTTTAAGACACTTTTACGCATCAGACTTACACACTTAATATGTGAACGATTTCTCTTGTTACGGAAATTAAACTTTGGAAAATAAATTTTAAAAAAGGAACTGATGTCGTATTTGGAAAATAAGATATTTCATTTCAGTAAATATACAATCTTGGCAACAAAGAAAAACCAGAATATGTATTAAATTAATAAAAAAAAAATTTACTAACCGAAAATTCTGTAAGCATGATTTCTTCACAATTATCAGATTGTTTTTCTTTCAAACCGTTTCTATTACTGAAAAAATAATATAATTTTAGTTTTTTTTAGAATCGACTGACGAACGAACGACATTTATAGTCTCGCAAAATATTGAATTTATATCTAAACTCCTAAATTTGTCATCATATAGAAAATACTAATTATAAATATCTGCGATATTCAGTTCTGCTGTCTATTTACATAATAAAAACCACGATTTAATGATCATTTAAGTTATGAGACAAAATTCATTTCTTTAACAACAAACGTCTCTATTTATTGTTTACTAACAAACCTTTTTGTACATCTGGCATTAATCATCCGGTATTGACGTAATATATAGATGTAAATCCAGAAAAGCGTATGATGAAGGGCGTGTTTAATAACATGGCCTTACTCAATGAATTGGTGGACTGGGTTCTTGTGACGTTTTGACGATTTAACAAAATTAGAGATTCTCGTCGCTAAAGATTATGTCATATGCATGTATGATTTTAAAAAATATCTATCATATCATTTAAAACATTAAAAAATGATAAATGTGAAGGAAAAAATACGACCTTGTTAACGGATGGAATATATAATCTTGGTTGAGAAAAGAGCGCCTAAGGAACGGGTAGGGATCTGGAGTTAAAATTTTCAAAACTTTTACAAATGAGAAGACTTATTTAAGGTATAACGTATATTGTGGTCTAGGTCAATAAACGTAGTTTATAAAACATGACTATTTGATGCTAGATACCATCTTCAATAAGTCTGACTCTTCTCTAAGGATTTTATCAGAGAGAAAAACACCACGTCTTCCAGCCATGACATGTGCAGTCGTTTTTAAAAAATCTTGGCTCACTAACAAAACAGCTAAGTCCTGATGGATGTTTGAGAAGCACTGAATCTTAGACATAGCTGTAAAGGCTTTGACTAAACAAAGGGCAAAAGAAGTCTTCAATATAAATTCACATATGTATGTTTTAAACATTTTTTCGGATTTTTAAAATTTAAAAAATGTATAACAATTTTAGGAGTTAAAAAAATGAAAATAATCTTCTTGAATTTTAAACTTAAAGCGGTTTCAGCGTAAAAAGAAAAAATTCCCACTTTCACATAGTATTATTCGAATACAGGTTTATGCAAACCAAAATTTGAATATTAAGTACTTTGTAACACCCAACAAATCCAATATTACTTTAACATTCTGAAAACTCGATATCTGAATTTCAATACATTGCTGTCGGAGGTTTACTATCCGAGTAATATATATTGTAACAGTTGTGTGGGCTAGTTATCTTTAATCACGTACTACAAAAACTATTTCGTCGTTTCGCGGATGTATTCATCCCTTGCCAATTCGGATTTTATTATCAACCTGAATCATGTGACCAGCCTCGAATTTTAGGGCATAACAAAATCTCAACAATGATCGACTGCTTGGTGATGGGAAAGGCTCGTAATTTTAACTATTTTACATATATTTTCGAGCTTATACCTGTATAAAATAATTTAATTGTTTTAAAAGAATAGATTCAAATGACAACACAATATCTAATTCAGAGTTTATAAAGATTTCTTGGTTATTTTAATTGGGAGCAATAACGAGAAACTTCGTACTAGGGGAAATGTAAAATAGAATATATAGTCTTTATCTTTAGACTGCTTGATTTTAATTTTATTTGAATTATTTTATCTTATATTACACAAAATATACAAAAATAAATCTTATAATTGATGAAAATCTTAAATTTCTGGCACAAGGATTCAATGTGCAGTTATCACAACAATGATGTTTCTGGCGATTTTTTAATTAAACAAAATAAATTTATAATGTTTTTAATCGTCTCTCTGATTGAGAAAACTCTTTAAAAAATCTAAAATGACATTTTTGGTGGTAAACTTTTCAATTGATCATCAAAAACGAGACCTTGTGCACAGTTCATTGTATATATGTTCATAAACAAGGCGGCAAAAAGTGCCCTAAATTCAGTCACGTGGTGATGAAAGTCACGTGACACTTCGTCCGGAACATTGTATCCGAGAAACGCAGTAATTAATGCTTAAGTCTCTATACTTTGCATCTAGGTACAGACATATTTTTTGACCATCTTAAATTAACAACGGAGCCCTAACGAATGAACTTGTATCAACATAAAAAAAAAACTTGAAATAAATACAGAACAATTCACTTTAAATCTGGCAGTTTACTAAAGCACTGTTAAATATTATGCAGTTAGTTAACAATTGAATTGTTTTATAATTATGTTCGCGATAGCGCGTTATGATTGGTTTGTCGTGAGAAGTTTTTGCATTCATATTGACAATGAACTGCAATTTGTGCATCTGGAACTGAGAAAACTAGCACTGGGTGATTTTCAATGACCAAACACATGGGTTTCAAATTTGCGCCGCTGTTGTGACTGAGATAGAGATTTATTGAGAATATTTTTTTCTCTGAAATGTCGACATTGTTCGGCTGTAATGATTCATTTACCAAAAAAACTGGAGGATAAAGAGTGAAATTGCCAAAATTGGTATAACTGCAGTCTTCCATTCTGGTAGATTAAAAGCAGACGACAATTTCGGAAAGTAACAAATCAACGAGATTTTTTGTAACATAATTTATAAATTAATTTCTTTATTTGTGTTTCAAATCTCATTAAAATTTCATTTGATTAATTTCATTGATTTCATTTTGTGCAATTTTTACAATTTAACCATTTTTGTAAAATCTCGTAAATGAGCTTTTTAGCCTTTCTCGAATGTAAACAAATGTGACTTGGCAGCCATGGGTGTTTAACTACGATGTTCCGGATTGTGTATTGCATTTTATATGTATTTATACGCAGAGTAACGTGAATTTGTAATTTATTGTCTATATGAATGCAAACCCTTTCAAGCTTGGAGAAATGGGAATTTA
This sequence comes from Tegillarca granosa, assembly GCA_029721355.1. NCBI lineage: Eukaryota > Metazoa > Mollusca > Bivalvia > Arcoida > Arcidae > Tegillarca > Tegillarca granosa. Next base: position 46,346,389 of record CM056597.1, on the reverse strand, counting down.
CCCGGCAAATGAAAATTTACTGTATTAAAGCAAATTATTTTTTTTTAAATTAAATATTTAAAAAAGGGGAAAAAAGAAATCAATTCTTTGACACGACTTACAGAATGCCATAATCAATACTATTTACCACCAACTACCGCCCTCTGTCGCTATGTACATCTCCCTGGTATTCACTACAACATGTACTAGCTTACATTGCGTTAAATTTACCAATAATCCTTCTTCACAATCTGTAAAATAGTATACATTGATTTAATCTAACATTAACACTGAGCTTTACAATACATTTAGCCGTATGATACTGTGATTTCAAGCTTCATTCTTATGATTGTGTATCTGTCATGATTGTGAAGAATTTTGATTTTTTAGTATTTAGGATAAAATTCTAAATTCTGCACACGACACATTCCCTAATGAAAAATAATACTTTTGAAATTTATGAAAAAATTGTATTCACAAGCAAAACGTGACATTATATATATGTACATCACGTGCAGGATTAAATGTTGTTTAGTGACGTAAAATCCTATTTACTGGTATTATTATTTTTCATTTACGTATTTAAACGTTTGTAAAACAAGCTCGGTTATTAGAGCCGTAGAAATGATCAAAATTTTTAAAAAACGCCACTGAATAGCATTCTTGTAACGATCTTTTCCGGTGTTAGTTTTATTTATTTATTCATTTATTTGTTTATTTATTTATTTTGCACCGTCTTCTTGGTTTACAAGGCTGTTCCCAAATACCCATTATTATACTGCAATTTCGATTATTTCATTATTATCAAGGAATTACTTACATGATTAAAAGTTGTTTCATATATTCAAAACTTTTGGATAGGTTTTTTGAAAAAAACGTGTGGTCCCTAGAGTACTTATAACACCCAACATTGTGTTGTCAGTATTTTTATAGTAACTTTTTGGGTTTTGCCTGTGGGTTATTTATATAGGAAGCTCTAGCATTACAGTTCTGACTAGTAATAATGTCATCGTTCTGAATAATAGTCAATCCATTACTTTTCAGTTTGTTCGTTTTGCTAATGTAAAAAAATTCAGAATAACCGCAATATTTAGAGAACATCAACCCTTTTAGGAAAATATAAACTCGGTTTTATTGTCACGTGTCTAGAATAAAATGCAAGTAATATGTTCAAAGAAAGAAAATTACCTCAAGCAAAAAAAGGTTCAATATATATACAGTTTAATTCCTAAAATGCAATAGCATTATATAAAATTTGGTTTCAGTTTTAAATGTAGGGTTTTTCTGAGAGAGAGAGAGAGAGAGAGAGAGAGAGAGAGAGAGAGAGAGAGAGAGAGAGAGAGGTGTTCATTGATTGTGGCAACATACCTTTTTATTTGGCAACAATCTGTGCAATTATGAGAGCAACAAATTACCACAATATAACGAAACCAGGTTTGAGATATAGGAAATTGAACTACACACACTGAAGAAAGTAGTTGTTACAGAAATAAATAAAACGTGTTTTTTATGTCGTATATGTTGCTAATTGTGCATCTGCCTGGGATTTAAAAAACTATAATCCTTAAAATGAAATAAGTTTACTAGTAGCACATAACAGCGTGGATAATTAATTAATTTGTAGCGTAACTTGATTTAAACATATTTTATTTGTCAGTCATATATACACAAATATAAGTACATTATACTTAATTATAATTACATATATAGACAAAAGGATTCAGAAACAAGTGCCATAGCACTTATATTAATCTGTCTCCCAAATAAATAAGAAATTAATTTTTCAAATGCGCCTAGTTTAAGGGTTAATCAGACTAAACATTTAATTTTTGAAACACTAAGTATAAGAAAATCTTTTTTGTCAGATGAATATATCTATGCATGGTTCTGAAAATTTCTATATTTTGTTGGGGCTGGAGTGAAGTGTTACCAAACCACTTTCTGGACCAATCATAAATAAGTTGGAGGGAATTATTTAGCAATTGAGAAGCCGTTTCTGGGTTATCAACTATTAGATACAAGGTTGTATCGTCTGCAAAAAGTCTAATGTTAGCAGTGATATCACGAACTATGTCGTTTATGTAAAGAAGAAAAAGAAGTGGTCCAAGGATAGATCCCTGAGGTACCCCAGCTAGCACATCCTTCCATCCAGAACAAGTACCAAGATGTACAACACGTTGTTACGACAAGACAGATAATCTGTAAACCATGAAAGTAATTTACCCTTTATTCCATAACACTGAAGTTTGTGAAGTAGTCCCTTATGCCATACTCTGTCGAAAGCCTTACTAACGTCCAGAAAAACCATCCTAATTTCTTTTCCATCATCTAAAGCTTTGCCAAGAGTGTTTGATAGATCTAGTAATTGATTAACAGTAGAATCGCCCTTGGTGAAACCTGATTGGTATTGCGATATAGCAGAGTTAGAAAAGAGATAGTTATAGACGTATTTATAAACACATCTCTCCATTGCTTTGCCCAGTACACTTAGAAGTGAGATGGGTCTGTAATTCGTAACAAGAGAGGGATCATCTTTTTTAAATATAGGAGAAACGTTAGCTTTCTTCCATAAGCTAGGAAATTTACCGGTCTCTAGAGAAGTGTTAAAAAGATTGGAAAGGGGATTTTTGAGTTCGGTTGCAGAATTTTTAAGAAGAAAGGACTGATACCATCGGGACCAGTAGCTTTGGAAGTGTCCAAATTTATTAAGATGTCATAGACACGTTTTCACTGATATAAATGCTAGTAAGAGTGTTATCTATATATTGAGACTAAGATGACGGAATAGAAGTGTGTTCGTCATTAATTGAAGATTGAGAGCAGAAGTATTCATTAAAGATTTGAACCTTGCCATTAATGTCATCGTATACTTGGCCATTGTGTTGTAAAGGTGGTATGTTGTGATGTTTTTGTGAGTATCTTGTAAGGGATTTAATTGTTGCCCACCAGTCTTTTGTTTGTACGTCGGCTGGTTCTAACTTGGTTGCTATATTATCATGAAATCTTTGTTTGGCTGTCCGTATATAGTTCGTACATCTGTTTCTGAAGTGTCTGAAAGCAGCCCAGTGTTGAGATTTGCTAGTAGATTTAGCCCTACTGTGGAGTCGTTTGCGTTTTCTAATCATCTGTTTTATAGTTTTTTTTAACCACGGCGGTTCATTTTGTCGTATTGTTATTGTTTTATTTGGTATAGTGTTTGTTGCAGTTTTTAGTATTGTGTCTGTGATGTTATCTGTCGTCTAATCAATGTTAACTGTTAAGTCTTGTTGCCAGTTGTAGTGGGCAAGAGTTTCTTTGAAAGTTGTAAGATCAGCCCTATCATAGTTCCAGATATGACGTGAAAAAGAAAGAGAGTTTTGTTTTGGAATTTTTAGCGTAGTAGAAACAGGACAATGGTATCTGTATAGATTGTCTAGAAAGTAGTCCCCAACTGTATAATTGTCAACAAGATTTCTGTCACTTACGAGAATAACGTCAAGTAGTGACGATGAGTTATCCCAGAAATGAGTGGGTTCTGTGATTAGTTGAGAGAGGCTATACATTCTACATATCTTTCTTATTTTATTGTTTGTAGGTTTAAGTTGGTCCTCGTTAAAGTCACCTGTAAAAATAGTAATATCTGCGTTGAGGTCAAATGCTGAATCCAGGGCAGTTTCAAATTTGTCCCAAAATTCTGTGCCCGAGTTCGGTGGTCTGTAATATGTACCAATAAGGATTCGAGTATTTTTTGTCTTAACTTCAATCCAGAGACTCTCAATGTCAGTCAGTTCTAAGTCATGTCGTCGTTCCGAATAGTAGATATCTTTAACATAGACAATAATACCACCACCGTTTGTCTCTGTAATTCTGTCAGCTCTGTATGGTTTTTTGAAATTTTCAAACATCACGTCATTATTTGATATGTTGGAATTTAACCCGGATTCTGTAAGAGCAATTATGTCGTAAGATGAAAATTCGCATTGTATTTGTAGTTTTTTTAGGTAAAAAGCTTTGTATATTCATATGGATCATAGAAAAAAGATTTTTATTTGAAGTTAGGTCCGAGTGTATAGTAGTGTCGGTCATTATTGTCGAGGACGAAATGTCGAGATCATTTGGACCGGGGTTGGATTCTATATCGCCTGATAATAAGATACAAATTATAATCCACCGGAGGAAACATTGAAAAATAATGTTATGGTGTCGAGTTTGTTGGTATATAATAGTACTCATAAAGTACTTGATATCAGTGTATAAATTAAATTTCCAATAATAATAATATTTTCTTACAATTCGATACAAACAATACTCGAATTGTAAAAGTGAGATTACTATGGGTACACATTGGGACTTGAAAAGGCATATTAAAAATATTAGAAAAATAATAGTTGATAGCATTAAAAATGTCATCTGACAAAATGTGTAACTACATTTGTACAACATGATACCTTAACATGACTTAATAATACCATAATAAGCTGCGTAATAAAGGCCTATTCTTGTAATAATTGTTCTATTATCGACAGGCATTATGTAATTCCATAAATATACCACACAAATAATGGAACAAGATAGACCAAAAGTGATACAGATTTATAAAAACGCAAACTGCATGTAATTACAACAAGAACATAACTTGGAGATGACTGTACAAATGTGAAAAATATTGAAAAATTAAACACTAAACATATATACATATTGACTAACAGTAACATCCAATTAAGATGAAATATACATATGTATGTACAAAAAAAATAAAACGAAAATTACTACAGTAAGCCATGAGAGTGTAATGATGGCTTCATATTAAGAGTGTTGTATTGTAAAACGTTTTTTTATGCATTAATGACAGCGCGGGATAAACTGTAATTGTATTATTATCAAATATTAAAGGCGCGGTTTAAAAGGTATGAAAAATAAACGTGCGAATGTATAACAAAAACTTGTATATTAATATAACCGAGTGACACGCTCGCACACGTACGCGAGTAGAAAGTGTGTCCAAAAATGATAAAAACATATTTCATTATTTTCTTGTATATTTTGTTATATAAATAAGTAAGTAAAATACAGATACCCCTGAGATAAATATAGCGTAACTTGGCCACGGTAAACTCATAAAACGTTTAATATGGAAGAAATTTAGACATGATAAGACGGGGAGTGGACATATTTATCAAAATGAGGCCAAGTTGTTTTGTCAAAGACAGAAGAGTATCTAAAAATTTATTCTTAGCAAAAGATAGGTCTGGCCGAAGAAAAAAGGTTAGCAAACTAAAAAAGAATTCTGACATTTGGATCGATAGGGTTTTGAAGCTAGGTAATGAGAGGCGCTGTGATCCGTAAGCACTTGTTTAAGACCACACGGCGGCGATCCATTACGCAAGAGAAGTGCTAACAAGATATAATTCGTCTGTTCTATTTTGCCTCACGGATCTAGTCCGTCTGGATAATTTTCGTTTAATTGACTCACCTTTTTTGTTTCATGCTGCGTTTTTTCAGTTTTGTTTCATTTTTCCCTGTGTTGACACACGGTGCCTTCTCATATTGAGCCGTATAACTGTTGCCATGGTTTTGTTTTTTATATTTAAATAATGACATTGCAGCGGTTGGTATTTCGACCTACCCCTACTAGGAATCAACAAGCGTATGTGTGCCTATGAAATCTTGTATGTCTGAAGTTTGTTAACATTAGATTTAGAACTGAGTAATTTAGATCATTATGTACATGCATATTGAAAAAGCTTTAAATAAATACTCACTTACTGGTATTGAATGTGAAAATGAAAGTAATCTATACCCAAATTTACCCTTTCAGAGTTCATGTAAGCGCACCAGTGCGTATGCAGGCTTATATGTCTAAAATTGGACGCAGAATGGAATAGCATTGATTATGATGTCATACTATATGTTTTTTTTTAAATTCTTCTAAATAAAATATTCCAAAACTTATAATTTGACACACTTTGTCACAGTATATTGAATATTTCATTCAGAAATTACAAAAAATTATGACAATGATAATCAACCCTTTTAAATCGAGTAACTCGATCTGAGACCATATTGCTTTGTCTATAGGAATATGACAAGCAGTTGCACATGGTGTGGGTTTTCGTAAATTCCTGTAAACCAGATCATAATAGGAAACAATATACCATAAAGCCCGGGCCAAAAGTCCAATATATTTGTTTTGATAACAGTATAAAGCCTTTAAAAGGGTACCTGAACAAATGACAGTTACAATGCTCTAAATTGCAAGATTTTTAGCCTTAACTTTAAAAATTTCCAGAGAGCACCCGATTCCCTAGAAGGAGCCTTGTAAGCAAAGGTAACATAGTCGCATACATGAATTTGTCTCGAACATAGTCGCATACATGAATTTGTCTCGTCTACAAAGGGCTGTTAGTCCTGAAATTACCTCTTGTACACGAAAGAGAAGGTTATTCTCTTTTTGTAGGCGAGCTATAGAAAACAATATCAAACGAACACAAGAACAGTATAAAAAATATAATATCGATTTTTGGTATCAGCCTAGCCTAGCACAAAAAGGAAGTGTTGTGTCATTCGATTATGAATCTATAGGGAAAGTGTGCTTCAGTACAGCCACATTCATCATATGATTGATTGTAAAAAGTAAAGTTTCATTCATAAAAAAGGCTTACTCCGATATTTGCACTTTTGATTTTTGATTGCTTAATACACTGCTTCTTAACATAAATGAGAAAATATTCGTCGCTGTTTGTTCTAATTTTTTTATTTATCTTTTTATTTTTTTATTTAATCTATTTATTTTTGAAAATTAAATCTTGGTAAATATTATGCAATTGTTATTAAAGTTTTGGTTCGTTATTGTTGTTTTTTTTTTTTTTTTTTTTTTTTTTTTTTTTTTTTTTTTTTTGTTTGTTTGTTTGTTATAAATTCGAAATATGGCTACCTTTTTCTTAAAAATTTTGAAAATGGCTATCTACTTTGTCAGATTTGCTAGCTGAGATGCTGTAATTTCAAAATAACCTACGTCGCTTAAGTCAGAAGTATGTATGTTTTCTTTACGCTTCTAGTAGTATTTTCAAATGTCGTTATGAAACAGCAGATCAGTATATCTGACTTTAACAAAAACGATTTTAAGGATTTAGATACATATTTTCCATGTAAAAATGATTTATTAAATCTTCCTGAATTTTTGTGGCGGTCAGTTCCAAAGGTGAGTCTTGTTTGGGTTTTTAAATGGTATGTTCAAAAAATATTTTTCTAATGCGTTTTATAAAGCATTCACTTTTATTTGTTTAATCAAACCAGAGATGGTACACTGTATTGTTTACAACATTATCCGTGAATCAAACAGGAGGTGGTAAGCTGTATTGTTTACATCATTAACCGTGGTTCTTGTCAATTAAACGGCAGATTGCAAACTGTTTTGTTTACATCATTAACCGTGGTTCTTGTCAATTAAACGGCAGATTGCAAACTGTTCTGTTTACATCATTAACCGTGGTTCTTGTCAATTAAACGGCAGATTGCAAACTGTTCTGTTTACATCATTAACTGGGTTCTTGTCAATTAAACGGCAGATTGCAAACTGTTCTGTTTACATCATTAACCGTGGTTCTTGTCAATCAAACGGCAGATTGCAAACTGTTCTGTTTACATCATTAACCGTGGTTCTTGTCAATTAAACGGCAGATTGCAAACTGTTCTGTTAACATCATTAACCGTGGTTCTTGTCAATTAAACGGCAGATTGCAAACTGTTCTGTTTACATCATTAACCGTGGTTTTGTTAATCAATTAGGAGATGGTAAACTGTTTTGTTTGCAACATTAACCGTGGTTTTTGTCAATCAATTAGAAGATGGTAAATTGTTTTGTTTACATCATTAACCGTGGTTTTGTTAATCAATTAGGAGATGGTAAACTGTTTTGTTTACAACATTAACCGTGGTTTTGTTAATCAATTAGGAGATGGTAAACTGTTTTGTTTACAACATTAACCGTGGTTCTTGTCAATCAATTAGGAGATGGTAAACTGTTTTGTTTACAACATTAACCGTGGTTCTTGTCAATCAATTAGGAGATGGTAAACTTTTTTGTTTACAGCATTGCCATCTGCTGATTGTAAATGCATTATTTTAATAGAAATTCAAAATCAGTACATGACAGCATTAACCTTGGTTTTGGACCATCAAACAAGCAATAATATTAACCATTTTCGGTTTGACGGATAGAACTGTAGCTATGTTATTTTATTATATTATATTTATCTATTTTTATTTATTTATTTATTTATTTATTTATTTATTTATTTATTTATTCCTGATCCTTGACCTTTACTTCCATAAAACTTACGTGTCCTGACTTTATCTGTTTGCGATTGCGGCGTAATTTTATGAATCAGTCTTTTACATTACACATGGTCATTCTGGCCCCAGTTTCTCAATCATTCATTCAGTTGAATGTAAAATTAACTCAAATTAGAGAATGTTTCTACGTCAATTTTTAAGACATTGCACAGTTCAAATTAAATACCTAATGTTATTTTTAAATTGGGTAGTGTATATTTGTTAAAAACTAAACAAAACGTTGTCTTCTTAAACTTAATTGTTTTTTAAATATTGAAAAATGGGAATATTAAAGTTGAGTGTGAACTCAATTTGAGTGAATGATTGTGAAACTGGGTTTTGGTCATCACAACATTAATCAGCCATTTTAGGATTTTTAACAAATAAACGTAATTATTTTGTTCTAAAATCTCACCTTTATGACATTTAAGAGTGTTATGCGACTTATCAGTGGTTCTAGTCCCGAATTAAAATACATGTATACCGTTTTGTTACTCCCCCCCCCCCCACCCTTTTTTTTTTTTTTTGTAAAACATATTTAGTGTCTTGTGCTTTGTTTTGTATCTATTGTTTATTATATTTATTTATTTTGTATGTTATCTGTTTATAGTTGTTCCCTCAATAGCAAACTATATTGTAAACATATTGTTAAGACGCAAATATCCATATTTTATTGAAAAAAGGGAGATGAACAAGAGTCATTCATAAAAGGATAAATATCTGAATCAATAAGATTGCGTGCTTGTTATTTACCATAGCAACAATGATAATAATGATAGTAGCATGTAGATATGGTGATATCTATATTTGAAACAACACGTTCTTTGTCGATACACATTAAAAATCCAGTTGTTACATTGTAATTTAGACGATCTGTGTCAAAACACTCAGAATCCAGTTAAAACAGAGAAACTAACAACCGTGTCGATACATGGAAAATCCAATTCATACATTCTTTGACTAGAAGCTCCTTTCTTTTTCATCATTAAGCCAATGCTGAATGGAGATTGGATGTGGGGGTGTGGGAAAATCAGCATCTTAGTACGATATGTAATCGGATAACTTCAAGTATGGTGTACTCAACATTACTACAGACATACAAGCGCTCTAAGAAATAACATTGATACATTCTCAATCACAGATCAAAGCTTGTTGACAATCTCTGTTAGCCTTTCCTTTCATCCTGCAATCCTGTTCTGACATCAATCTCCCGGACATGTGGTTTTGGAATGGTTTCCTGAACAAGTCTCGGAATTTTTTTCCTGGCTTTAGACTTTCCTAGAATTAATCCTTAATGTTAAAAGTTGTTTCTCAAAAATATATAAATACAAAGATTCTGTTTCAATTCCATTTTATGTCGTTGTATAATTTCAGTCTAGGAGAGAATTTGAATCTAGATTAGCAAAAAGAAAACCGTAAGTTGATTTTTTTCTCTGAAAATTTAAAAACTTTGCTTATTTTTATCATTTTTATTATAATCATTATTATTATTATTATTATTATTATTATTTTTATTATATTTTTTTGTTAACAGAACGGTATTATTAAGAACATTGTTCTATATATAAAGTGCATTTTTAACCACTGGTGCTAGTTAACCTCGATGCTCTGTACTAATTTCATATGCAAAATTTTGAAATTTTTATTTTATAAAAAAAATAATAAAATTTTGTATATGTCACTAATGTCACTGTCATATACCACTTTTTGAATTTATTCATAAAAATACATTCAAAAAGTGGTATATTACATCACAAATAATTCAGTTCAAGATGTTTATACAAGTCATTTTTATTACTATACATTTTCTTAGGCAGATCCACGCCTCTAGTATGCAGGCTATTTTGCCGTTGTTTAATAATAATTCTCCGACTTTTTAAATTTTTATTTTTATCGTTAGAATGTTCAAATCAATGCTTTTCAGTCTACATGTATTTGTAAATATAGTCAAGTCGGGTTTCTTCTATTATTTGAAATAAGCATTTTCTTAATTCTTGACAAAATTGGCCGGTCAGTTTTCTCAGTTGTAATAGACAGTACAACTTTACTCCCTATATACCTATCAAAGAAAGGTTCTATTAAATTCGAAATCGGCCCTATTTCTCTAAAACTATGAACCCGACGATTTAAAGAAACTTTGAGCAAATCATCAACAGATGAATCTAAAACTGTATTGATTTAACAATTTGTTATGTTATGTTTTCAATTACCTTATCGTGAAAACTATAGTTGAATTAAATTCTGTATTTTTCGTTTTTGAGTTTTTGAGAAACACTTTATAAAAATTGTTTTCTAATTAACAATAACGAATGCACATATTATTACTGAAAGATTAATCGATAATTTTACTTGGAATTATATTTTCTAATGAAGATGTTAGTAAATTCAAGTATCAGATCCGAAACAAATATTGCAAAACGTAAAGAAGAATATCAACACCGATAGCAGATAAAATTCACCAAAGTTTGCTTGCAATTTCCCCAGTTACGTTTGTCAAATACCATTTTTAAATTTAATCATAAAATACATTCAAAAATGGTATATGAAATATCGACAAATATCATTTATGAATGTATTTTATGATTAAATTAAAAAATGATATATCGCACGTTATTAGGACCACTCTTTTTGGGTCGAGTTTTTTTCGGTCGAGTTTATCGTAAAAATGTTCGTGTTCGCGAACACAATCTCAAAATAAATAAATAAATAAATAAAGCGTATTATAAAACATGCATACACACTTATTGACATCTATTATCTTTAAATAACAAAACGGATATAATATATAATAAATACCAGTTAAATTTTGATGTGCCAGATGTGCACATTTCGGAAATTCATTCCTCATCAATATAACTAATTACTGGTACTTATAAGTTATATTTCGTCAAGTGTTCTATAAAAAGACTCATGATTAAACATGATTTTTTAAAATTATCAAAACGTATTATTTGAACAAAAATAGAAAAAAAACGCGTAAATTTTTAGCAAATACTTGTCTCTTTCGCAAAATACGTCATACACAATATAAAACATATTGGTTTGCTTTTCATGGTAAAAGTGTCGAGGAGTCATTTTGACTCAAAACGAATATATATACGTCATTCCTTGATATAGGTGCTGCTTTCCATATTTATTCACCTGATTTCTGAAATACACACCTTTCAATCATAATCTATTTCATGTGTCAATTATCCGTTATTTGTCTCTATATATGTGATTTATTTACCATGCGTGTATTAGCATTATCTATAATCATTCTATATTAGTTTTCTAAACTGCTTTTTTTTAACACAACTAAATGTTACTCCATTCTTCCTGTAATTAAGGCACCTGCATGCTAACAATGCAGCAGCAGGGTTAGTTCCGTGTGTAAATTCATACTTTTGTGTAAAATAGAAATTAGAAAATAGAAATTCATAATAACATTTGCCCTCAATGTGATTGTTGAATTTATAAGATGTCTATAGGAAAAAAATAAAAACACGGAGTTTTCCCAAAGCTACACTTCAGAGTAAGATTTTTCAAATTTATTGGATCTTTTGCCTTCCATTTCGTTAGCGTTTTTCAAGAAGTACTTTTGCATCCATTTTTAAAAATTACTACACGTATTTTAGCATCGCAATATAAGCGTAAGTTCAATATTTAAGTGTTTCCACGTTTTCCAATTAAATTGAAATGACAAAAATACAACTGTTTATGCGTTTATAATAATACATGTAATAATAACAATACTAATAATAAATAAATAAATAAAATTGAATATGATAAAAGGGTAACTTAAAATTGGAAAACTTTCAGTGGCTCAATATTTATGTTCCTAGATTTTTTCCAGGTTGTCACAATGTTGATGTTTTTTCATAAATCTAATTTAAAATTCTAAATTGTTTCTAAGTCATGCTGAAACCACAAACGTAGAAAATCATTCGGTTAAAATTTATAAAAAGATTCTTTGATAAAGAGTCGGTAAGAAGTGTGAGTAAAAATTTATGAACTTTCTAAATGAAAACATTTAAAATTCATAATATGCTGTCAAATATAATTTTTCTTAACTTTCTATATACATGATTTTAATACATTGGATTGTTGGTTCATTATTTGGTAAAATAAGGTAGTTTTTATTTTAAAACTTGGTTTGTAAAATTAGTGGTATATTGTTGGGTGTCAAATAGTTCTAAAACCACACCATTGGACAGTAACTTCAGTGTTTGTCTGAAGGTGTGTCTTTTATAATAGATTGTCCCAGATATTTTTAGTCTAATCTTCTCTTGGTTTGTCCTTCATTAACTTGTATTATGTCTTCTCTTGGTTTGTCCTTCATTAACTTGTATTATGTCTTCTCTTGGTTTGTCCTTCATTGACTTGTATTATGTCTTCTCTTGTTTGTCTTTCCTCAACTTGTATTATGCCTTCTCTTTCATTAACTTGTATTATGTCTTCTCTTGGTTTGTCCTTCATTAACTTGCATTATATCGTCTTTTGGTTTGTCCTTCATTAACTTGTTTTATTCTTCTCTTGGTTTGTCCTTCGTTAACTTGTATTATGTCTTCTCTTGGTTTGTCCTTCATTGACTTGTATTATGCCTTCTCTTGGTTTGTCCTTCATTGACTTGTATTATACCTTCTCTTGGTTTGTCCTTCATTAACTTGTTTTATGTCTTCTCTTGGTTTGTCCTTCATTGACTAGTATTATGTCTTCTCTTAGTTTGTCCTTCATTGACTTGTATTATGTCTTCTCTTGTTTGTCTTTCCTCAACTTGTATTATGCCTTCTCTTTCATTAACTTGTATTATGTCTTCTCTTGGTTTGTCCTTCATTAACTTGCATTATATCGTCTTTTGGTTTGTCCTTCATTAACTTGTTTTATTCTTCTCTTGGTTTGTCCTTCGTTAACTTGTATTATGTCTTCTCTTGGTTTGTCCTTCATTGACTTGTATTATGCCTTCTCTTGGTTTGTCCTTCATTGACTTGTATTATACCTTCTCTTGGTTTGTCCTTCATTAACTTGTTTTATGTCTTCTCTTGGTTTGTCCTTCATTGACTAGTATTATGTCTTCTCTTAGTTTGTCCTTCATTGACTTGTATTATGTCTTTTCTTGGTTTGTCCTTCATTAACTTGTTCTATTCTTCTATTGTTTTGTCCTTCATTGACTTGTATTATGTCTTCTCTTGGTTTGTCCTTCATTAACTTGTATTATGTCTTTTCTTGGTTTGTCCTTCATTAACTTGTATTATGTCTTCTCATGGTTCGTCCTTCATTAACTTGTATTATATCTTCTCTTGGTTTGTCCTTATTGACTTGTTTATTCTTCTTTTGGTTTGTTCTTCATTGACTTGTATTATATCTTCTCATGGTTTGTCCTTCATTAACTTGTATTATATCTTTTCTTGGTTTGTCCTTCATTAACTTGTATTATGTCTTTTCTTGGTTTGTCCTTCATTAACTTGTATTATGTCTTTTCTTGGTTTGTCCTTCATTAACTTGTATTATATCGTCTCTTGGTTTGTCTTTCATTAACTTGTTTTATTCTTCTCTTGGTTTGTCCTTCATTGACTTGTATTATGTCTTCTCTTGGGTTTTCATTTATTAACTTGTTTTATTCTTCTCTTGGTTTGTCCTTTATTGACTTGTATTATGTCTTTTCTTGGTTTGTCCTTCATTAACTTGTTTTATTCTTCTCTTGGTTTGTCCTTCATTGACTTGTATTATGTCTTTTCTTGGTTTGTCCTTCTTTAACTTGTTTTATTCTTCTCTTGGTTTGTCCTTCATTGACTTGTATTATGTCTTCTCTTGGTTTTTTTTTCATTAACTTGTTTTATTCTTCTTTTGGTTTGTCCTTAATTGACTTGTATTATGTCTTCACTTGGTTTGTCCTTCATTGACTTGTATTATGTCTTTTCTTGGTTTGTCCTTCATTAACTTGTTCTATTTTTCTATTGTTTTGTCCTTCATTGACTTGTATTATGTCTTGTCTTGGTTTTTCCTTCATTAACTTTTATTATACCTTTTTTTGGTTTGCCCATCATTCACTTGTATTATGTCTTCTCTTGGTTTGACCTTCATTAACTTTTATTTTACCTTCTCTTGATTTGTCCTCCATTAACTTGTTTCATGTCGTGTCATTAATTGACACGGCCGTTGTCAAGTGTATTTTTCGATTTCAAATTTCTGTCATCTATGTCAGTGACAAATTACTAATTAATTTTAGGAAGATTATCGGTTATCGTTAAAGGATCCCCGGATTTTAAAACTTACATTTTAATACATGTGTCATATAAAATGGTATGTGACATTTGTATTTGTTTGATAAAAAAACTCGTATCAGACATTACATTTTCTAACAAACATATCGAAAGTCTTCAAAACGAAACAACAACAACAACAACAACAACAACAACAACAACAACAATAATAATAATAATAATAATAATAATAATAATAATAATGATGATGATGATGATGATGATAATAATAATAATAATAATACATGTTATAATGATAATTATAATGATAATAATGAAGAAGAAGGGGAAATTAAAGTAATTTTTACAATTCATTTAAAAAAAAAATTGGTGATTTAAGAGAAGTCTATTAATACATGTATAGAAAAACAAGAAACGTTAATATTTTCTAATTATAAAAATCAACAAAATCACGCCTTTTCAAAAATTCTCAACTACATTAGTCACTTCAATTTCTGCTCAACAGAACATTAAATTACTGAAATCAAAAACATAGATTTAGAGAAATGCGTGGACATTATAATTTCCATTTAAATCAAACAATCGAACCATTTCAAACCCAAACTACTGACTTTTATTCAACCACCTAAAAGCATCATCAGTCATGTCATTTTCTACTAAACAAAACAATCAGATTCGCCTACCATTTCTTCTCTAAAAAATCGATTTTCAAGAATGACGATTTTGTTGTATACGATGAATTAATTAATGACAATTGGCTTTTTATCTCAGTAATTGGTAATTGTACCGGTCATTGTCCATAATAAATAAACTGCTATATAAATTTGTTTTTATGAATGGGAATTCTTTCTGCATCATATTTCCATGTATACCACATGTTTTTCACAGTTGTGGGCTGTGGCTGATGTCATATTGTTTAATTCTTATACCCTTATTTCGTAATTATTTGGCGAAAATCGTCATATTTTAACGTGGTACCTTGTCACAATAATTTTAAAAGATAACTTAATTCTGATTGGTTATTCTGTTTTTCAAATATCCAAAATAAAACTTATAAATCATTTTCTAGTTGGTCATTTTGATCACTGGGAAAAAAAGAAGTAGCACATTTCCAGGTGTCAGGAGTAAGGTCTATGTTGTACAGAAGGTAAGAATTAAATAATTATCCTATGATGTTCGAATTTAAAAATTGCAAAACCTTAATAGCATGATACTGAATTTTTGAACAATTTTTTTTGTTTTTTTTTTTTTTTGTATTTTCAAGTGGTCAGAGATGATGATGATGATAATAATAATAATAATAATAATAATAATAATGGTTGTGGTGGTTGTGGTGGTTATGATGATGATGATGATGATGATAAAATAAATAAGTGTTTCACAATTACAGAAATCTCGCAACATCCAAAAAATCGAGAAAAAAAATATTGTCGGATCTTGTCTTTGTAACAAATAAAATTAAAATTACTTAGAAACTGCGAAAAATACTTAAATAAAGATAAATTGAATTTAAAAATAACTATACGGAAACACAGAATTTTTCAAATAATCGCCTTTGTTTCTATTTATGGAACCACTGTGATGATGCTCAAACATTTAAATGAAAAAGAGGGATGGCGAAACTAAACAAGTGGCCAGTACTTTGTATACTTATCTAGAATTTAAACTGAGAAAAAAAAAGGAATAGAAAGCAAGTCAACCCTAGAGTTTGGAAGCAAAATGCATATACAGTTATAACAGTATTCCGCAAAGAATTCCTTCATATGCTTCAAGCCATACTTTTCAGATTTGGAATAAATACAATAGTGTTCAACCACAATTTTAAAAGGAGTATCATGTTGACCTGTACGACATCAAAAGCTGAAGACGACCTACACAACTTAAACATTAAAAGACAACATCTAAAAGTTCCAGTTGATACATTTTCCATAAGCTCTAAAGTTTTCGCTCAGAAGAAATTTGACCTTTAAGTAAAGAATCTCAGTATTTCGTACTATATAATAATAACATTAACACATTTGGGATCATTTGTAACGAGTTTTGTCTGTTTATAGACATTTTATAATGACAGAAGGTTTTACATGAGCATATAGAATAAGGCAATTGTTGTAAGTGTGTTGTAGTATAATAATAATAATAATAATAATAATAATAATAATAATAATAATAATAATAATAATATAATAATAATATAATAATAATTAATAAATAAATAAATTAATTAATATATTGTCACATTATTAGACAATTAACAAATTCATAAAACAAATATTTTCCAATAAATAGGTTGATGTCCAGCCATAATTGACTTATGAGACACTGTCACCAATTCAAAAGTGATATTAGCATTTTAGCCACTGATTAAGATTATTCAACTTTAAGTCATTACAAGTCATTTACATCAACTATGGTTTAAACAGTTGTTTTACACGTATATCATTTTATCGATCTGTCATTTACCATTTTTGAATGCATTTTATGATTAAATTTCTTTTTTTAGGTTTTGGGTTTAATCATAATATACATTCAAAAATGGTATATGACAAATCTTCAAATTCGGATGATCTACATACTAGTAAATATTTTCAAATTCTTATTTCTGTTCTATGTGCACAAAAAGAAAATCATTTTACAAGAAATTCGTTGTGACGTCATAGACTGCATATTAAAATGATTCCATATGCCTTTTGATACCTCACTTAATTACCAATATTTTGATACCAAATATTATTTTTTTATTCATCCTTACCAAAAGTAGACACTAGTCTTTTAGGTATATAAATACAATATACATTTATATTTATGGCAGCAAGTCATTTTTAATTAGAAAGACCAAAATAAATTATTATGAAGTAAATGATATGATGAAGCCACCAGTAAAGTGACGAAAATGTTGTAATTTTGTTGAGTCGCTAAAACTCCGGGTCAGTGGTGTAAATTCAGTGATCAAAGTTTTAATTGAATGATAAGCATTACAAAGACTTGTTGATGGGGACTGTACATAACTTGTTGATGGAGACTGTCCGTTGTTGATGGAGAATGTCCCTTGTTGATGAAGATTGTCCCTTGTTGATGGAGACTGTCCCTTGTTGATTGAGACTGTCCGTTGTTGATGGGGACTGTCTCTTGTTATGTCTTTTGTTGGTGGGGACTGTCCTTTGTTGACGGGGACTGTCTCTTGTTGAAGGAGACTGTCTTTTGTTGATTGGGACTGTCTCTTGTTGATGGAGACTGTCCTTTGTTGACGGGGACTGTCTCTTGTTGATGGAGACTGCCTCTTGTTGATGGGGACTGTCTCTTGTTGATGGAGACTGTTCTTTGTTGACGGGGACTGTCTCTTGTTGATGGGGGCTGTCTCTTGTTGATGGAGACTGTCTATTGTTGATGGAGACTGTCCGTTGTTGACGGGGACTGTCTCTTGTTAATTGGAACTGTCTCTTGTTGATGGAGACTGTCCCTTATTGGCAGGGACTGTAACTTGTTGATGAGGACTGTCTTTTGTTTTATGGAGACTGTCCCTTGTTGGTGGAGACTGTCTGTTGTTAGTGGGGACTTTCTCTTGTTGGTGGTGAAATTCTCTTGTTATTGGAAACTGTCTCTTGTCGGTGGGGACTGTCTCTTGTTGGTGGAGACTGTACTACAATCAGTTTTACCCATATAACTTTTCAACTACTATAAATTTTACCATAAAACTGTTGAAATATACATTGTATATATATAAAGTAATGTCCTGCATTGTGTATATTTAATCGTATTTTAGTTTGTTCCTAAATGTCTGTATATTTCTCAATTTTCAATTAAAAAAAAAGAAATAAAAATCGACCTCCTCATATATATAATATAATATTCCTAAATATAATATAGGGTCCTGTCATGTCACGTGTAAATTTTTTAAATTATATTTCAATATATTTTTTTAAAATTATTATTAATAATAATTAAAAAAAACACCATGATAGTCCTGTATACAACAGATGCCAGATCATTGTTAAAATACATGTACTGGTTCAAAAAAAACATGGTGGACTTCTTTACTGACGAAAAATCGTGATCTTAATATCCAAACGATCAAATTGATAGTAAAATATCAGTCTTTGTAGAAAGTAGGCACCTATTCGAGAAAACAGTGGAGTGTTGTACACCAAGTCAAGACTCTTTCCCTAATATTGAGATTTGGTATGACAGCGGAAATCATCGATTGTCGTTAACTGACAAGTTAACTGACAAACAGTCTGATTTTTTTGTCCGAGTCGGATTCGAACCTCGGGTTGGATTCGCAACCAAGCGCTGAGCCCCGTAAGCGTGCGCTTTAGACCACTTTGGCATCATGTTTGAACAAGGAGTTAAGTTGAGTTGAGAAATGGTGTTTAACGTCCCAGTCAAGAGTATTTCACTTATATCGAGACGTCACCAGCTATAGGCGAAAGTGCAGAAATTTTGCCTGCGGGTTGTGCTGATGGCATTTCACAGCAGGGTTCTTTATCACGCCACGCTTGTCAGGACACGGGACCTCGTTTACCGAAAGAACCGTGAATTCATTTCGTAATGCCGAAAATGTGCTTGGCGAAAGAACAGTTACTACACACTTTCAAGCCCTGGGTCAGACCAGGGGTTCGAGCCATCGACCTCCCACTTACGGAGCGGGCACTCTACCAACTGTTTGAGCAAGGAATTACAATATGAAAAATATACGCTTTCGTTGATTAAACATCTGTTAATTTTAATAAAAAAGTTTTCATATCTTAGAAGTTTTAAATGAAACACTGTAAATCAATAATAATATTTTTTCTTGGAATTTCTTTTTTGTATATTCGAACAGCTGAGTACAGAAAGACCTTGCATTGATCGATCAAATCGGGAACATATGCTTGTGTTTTAGCTGTAGTCAGCTATATATAATTAATTTATATATGTAATCCATATGATTGTTTTGAAAAATGAACATGACAGTTGTTTACACAGTATGTGATACACGGCCGTTCTAGAATTGTAATTTATACGCACTAAAAAATTGTAAGGGGTTTTTCTTTTCTGTTTTTTCTTTTTAAGAATCTTTGTACTTGGTTACTTATTTAATTATGGAATCAGAAAAACGGACACCCTTTTGAAACTGACTAAAACTTTCCTAAAATTGTTTGAGATTAATCTCAGTATATATGTGTCATGTGCAACTTTTGAATTTTTATGTAATGATGCAATTAAAAAAATAAACATGTGACACTTTAGAAATGCATTATTTCATAAAAGTTATAAAAAGTGACACTCCGTAAGTGGAAGGTCATGGGTTCGAACCCCGACCGGGTCTGACCCAAGACTTGAAAGTCAAGGTTCTTTCGGATGGGAACTTAAAATAAACGAGGTCCCGTGTCACGGCAGGCGTGGCACGATAAAGAACCCTGCTGTATACTGCCATCAGCGCAACCGTTTCTGCACTTTCGTCTATAGCTGGCGACGTCTCGATATAACGGTGAAATATTCTTGACTGAGACGAACGTTAACCACCATTACTCAACTCAACTCAACTAAAAATGTGACACATGACATGTGTTCAAGAATCAGATAATTTACCAATATGTTAATTTGTGTGCGGTGGGTGGGTTGATTGTATACTATACTAAGGATGTTGTGTTTCTAACCCTTGACAATACTCTTCTCCGTTCCTGACATCCATAAGAACCCAATTTATTTTTATACTTTACTTTATTGCACGGATACAATTACAATAATTGATCAAGGCAATCTAATTAAACCTAACTAAACGTAAAATGACAATCTTTACAAGGAAAGATGAGAAAACTTCAAAAATATAAACTTTTCAAACAATATACACAAAAAGTGTAGTGAGTCTGTAACCTGCAAGGTGGTAACAATAAGGAAATTGTTTATTCTAATGAACAGATTTTGGTATTTCTTATTACTATACGATTTCTAATGTAGTTAGCAGTAATTTTCAAAATATTTTTTGTATTGTTATCAAACAGAAGTTTGTTTTATTTTGTGAAGGTAGAATATATAAAAAAAATCGTTAGTAATCCTTTTATATACCGCATTAGCAAAATTTTGAATTTTTACAAAAAGAAATATTCAAAATTTTGCACATGACGATGATAATAATATAAAACAGTCATTAGAACTGAAGACAGGGGACTCTTAGTTTTGACTTGTATTTTATTTTAAAAATATCACAGTTATGAAAGTTTATAACAATACTGTTATATGTTTGTATGTATATATAATTGTTTTGTGGTCACAGATTCAGTTGAATCTAAGGACCTAATAAATAAATAATAATTGCAAAACTGTGATTGTAGTCAGCTACTTATTAATTACTGTAATTATTGCTTCTGATGTCATGAGATTTAAACTATTCATTATCTCCCTAGGGCATTTAATTTTTGCATAGTTAGACGGGCTAATGATGATATCTTTATAATCTGTTTAAAAAAAGAAGGCATGTGTTCGGAGAAATATGAAACACGTAATTATATTTTATATTCATTATTCCATTTCATTTTTTATTCTTTGTATAAACCTCTATATATTACTTGTTATCCTGCAAAAAGCTTATTGCTAGCAGGTCCCCGGGAATGCCAAATGACGTCAAAATATTGCGTAAATCGGATTGCTTGGATACGGATTAAATCGATTTCATGCAAATGACTTCAGCAGTTAGTATTTCGGAGTTGGAAAAGGATGTTTGCAGACTTAACTACAAAATAATGAGAAAATATATGTCGGCAAGGATTATATTTGACAAAACGCACGAAAATTCACAGATTTAAAACATTTAACAAAAGTTCAAATTTTATGAAATACGAAACCGTGGTTGCGAATCAATAGCTCAACCTCTTTCACTGCAAAATGGCTGCTGTTTGCGTGGGAGGGGTAGGAAATTTGAAACAGTTATAAACTACAAAAGTATCTTAAAATCGTAGATTAGCACAATGATACATTGTGTATTTATTCATTGTTTATCCATTGACTTTCCAGTGTGAAAAGGAATCAATTAGCCTAATTTATCACTGAATGTCAAGGGACAGCTAAGCCTAATGAACTTGTGTGTCGAAAAGAAATCGTCAAATGAATTTTAAAGATCTGCATCTCTTCTGAACGGCATTTGTGTGAAACTTTAACTCTGCTGTTTTTCCGTTTGTGGAATTTATGCATTTTGGACAAGATAGGCTGATCTTTGGTAAGTTGATTATATATTTTTTTGCGCCAGCAAACTCGACTCGTCTGTTTCAGATGCTGAGTGGCTTGAAGTCTAACTTAAGATAACCGAGGGTGGTGCATTTTAAGGCGGATACCCTTGACATGTAAAACCATGACTGGTGACGTTTTTGGAGACTTTTCTCTTTCTTATTAGTACTATGAATGACAATATTTGTTTCAGTTGAATTAATTTTAGTTTCAGAGGCTGAGTGAGGTACATCACATTCATAGAGAGATGGTAAGATTATTAGACATTTGAGGTCTTTGGGGACTCGAGACAGATGCCCTTGGCCTTGACATACTTGTTGGAGGGTTATATCTTTTCTTCACTTCCTGGTGAGTGTTGTGTGGGACTCTGTATTTTGCCAGTAGTCTTTGTGTGTTTGTTTTGGATGATAATAGATGGAGCTTACTACAAGATACATGTAAGCCGAGATTTGTGATACTGATTATTTATAAACTAGATGTTATGTTTTTTTTTCTGGAATCAAGAACTTGAACACTCTACCACTGTCTAGGTTCTAGAACCAGGGACTTGATGACTCTACCACTGTCTAGGTTCTAGAACCAGGGACTTGATGACTCTACCACTGTCTAGGTTCTAGAACCAGGGACTTGATGACTCTACCACTGTCTAGGTTCTAGAACCAGGGACTTGATGACTCTACCACTGTCTAGGTTCTAGAACCAGGGACTTGATGACTCTACCACTGTCTAGGTTCTAGAACCAGGGACTTGATGACTCTACCACTGTCTAGGTTCTAGAACCAGGGACTTGATGACTCTACCACTGTCTAGGTTCTAGAACCAGGGACTTGGAGATGCTAACTTTCACAAGGTTTTAGAACTAGGGACTTAAAGACTCTACCATTGACTAGGTTCTAGAACCAGGGACTCAAAGACTCTACAACTGTCTAGATTCTAGATCTAGGGACTCTGAGACTCTACCACTATCTAGGTTCTAGAATCAGGGACTTAAAGACTCTACCAGTGTCTTGGTTCTAGATCTAGGGACTAAGAGACTCAACTTTTCACTAGGTTCTAAAACCAGAGACTTGATGACTCTACCTTTGACTAGGTTCTAGAATAAGGGACTCAAAGACTCTACCACTGACAATAGATAGATAGTTAAATGTCAAGATCTAAGTACATGTAACTTTACTGAAGAAGCTTGATACCATAAAAGTAAATTAGAGGCAGTTATTTTATTGATAAAAGTTTACCCCATGCAGTGCATGTTTAATGTACCTAACTTAATGCTTGTAATAATTGATAAAATTATCAAGTTGTTGCTCATCATTCCAGTCTTAGAAGCTAAGGCAGCTGAGAGCATAAAAATCGCCAGTCCATTGTAAAGATTAAACACTGGCATATATTTTTTTTACCTAAGCTAATAATTTTGCTGCTAGGTAGTCTGTGGAATTAAAAAGAATAGTATTCTTGATGACGGACATACCTGTAAAGCTGGTGTGGCCTAAAAACTCTGTGAGCAATTTGCTACAAGGGAGTTCCAGAAAAATACAAACTGTCACCACCTGTTGTGTGAGAAGGAAAAAAATAAGCGACAGTTTGATCTGTTTATGTCTAGAACATACCTCATACTAACAATCCTTGAATGATGACTCTGCAGCTTTAACCACTTTGTCAGTTTACTTAATTTGTTAAAATTACTGTGATTCAGGATTAGGTGTGGTTTGTGAAAAGTAGGAGAGAGAGGGGGGGGGGAGAGTAGTCAACTGTTAAATTTGGAGCTGATTTATATGAACAGTTCTAGTGATGTCCCGATTGACGTGAATAATCGATTGTTGGTCGACTTGGCCCGTCCGATTTTGATGATCGATTGCAACATACCAAAATCGATAATTGGCTAGGTAAAGGGAAGCAACTCTAACTGTCCTTGGTTACTACACGTGAGCAAAGATGGATGCCAAGCCGGAGATTTTCTACCATCCTGGACAAAAAAAAAAAAAAGAAAAAAGAAAAAGAAAAGTGTTGTGTGGCATTATTTCTGTTTCTTCAAAATAAAAGAAAATGAACTATTGCATAAAAATAATCTAGACATGGCAAGGGCAGTGTGTAAAGTGTGTCGGAAGTTCTACAAGAATAACAGTAGGATCACTTTCTAATTTCTTTCACTTTTGTTATCATAGTATGTTTTTTATTTATCAGTTATGATAAATAAAAAAGTACAAATTCATTAGTTCAGTAACTTTCATCTTAAATATTGATTATTAATCGATTAATCGTCGATTGAAGCCTGCTGATTACAACCGATTAATCGATTCCATTTTTCAACCGATTTCCCAACACTAAACAGTTCCAGTGAGCTGCAGAAATAAAAAGCTCATGAAACTGCTAAAAATTTTTGGAGCAAAATTATTAGCCAAAAATCAATATTTTGGAGCCAGAAATGCCAAAAACAGCAATTCAAGCCAATTGACTAAATTGTAGAATGTCAGAGCAATGGTTGAACTCCTGCAGTAAAAATATATTATCAAGTCCTTGTTTTTATTTACTTGTAGCATTTTAAAATGTGTTTATTAATAGAGTCCATCCTTCTTGTTAAAATGACATTATTTTGTATTCTTGGATATAACACTTTTCACACTTACTTGCAAACACGTGAAAATTTTTACAAAAATACCCTCAAGATTGCCTTCAGAGGATCTTGATAAGCAAGGTAAGATCATTTACTTGTAATGGGGATCACACTGCGTCATAAAATGGTGAGTTTCTGTGATATAATTTAATAAGTTACTTAATTTTACTTTGTTTAGTTAGGCTACTAGCACATGTATATCAGTAATTTTAAAAAGTTTCCATACATAACAACCCCATTTTAGATATTATAATATATTTGAAATTTACGGCATCAGTCCAGATAACACCAAAATAGATAAAAATTATCAGGATCTCATAATCAAAAGGTTTCTAAGTCACAAGTAAGATTTTAAATCCAGTAAATATACATTGTACCTCTGGATTTTAAAATCCAGTAAATATACATTGTACCTCTGGATTTTAAATCCAGTAAATATACAATGTACCTCTGGATTTTAAATCCAGTAAATAGACAACATACCTCTGGATTTTAAATCCAGTAAATATACATTGTACCCCTTGGATTTTAAAATCCAGTAAATATACATTGTACCTCTGGATTTTAAATCCAGTAAATAGACAACATACCTCTGGATTTTAAGTCCAGTTAATATACATTGTACCCGTGGATTTTAAACCCAGTAAATATTCATTGTACCTCAGGATTTGAAACCCAGTAAATATACATTGTTATTCATGATTATAAATCCAGTAAATATACATTGTACCTCTGGATTTTAAAATCCAGTAAATAGACAACATACCTCTGGATTTTAAATCCAGTAAATATACATTGTACCTCTGGATTTTAAATCCGGTAAATATACATTGTACCTCTGAATTTTAAAATCCAGTAAATATACATTGTACCTCTGGATTTTAAATCCAGTAAATATACATTGTACCTCTGAATTTTAAAATCCAGTAAATATAAATTGTACCTCTGGATTTTAAATCCAGTAAATATACAATGTACCTCTGGATTTTAAATCCGGTAAATAGACAACATACCTCTGGATTTTAAATCCATTAAATATACATTGTACCTCTGGATTTTAAAATCCAGTAAATATACATTGTACCTCCAGTAAATATACATTGTACCTCTGGATTTTAAAATCCAGTAAATATACATTGTACCTCTGGATTTAAATCCAGTAAATATACAATGTACCTCTGGATTTTAAATCCAGTAAATAGACAACATACCTCTGGATTTTAAGTCCAGTTAATATACATTGTACCTCTGGATTTTAAATCCAGTAAATATACAATGTACCTCTGGATTTTAAACCCAGTAAATACACATTGTACCTCAGGATTTGAAACCCAGTAAATATACATTGTTATTCATGATTATAAATCCAGTAAATATACATTGTACCTCTGGATTTTAAATCCAGTAAATAGACAATGTACCTCTGGATTTTAAATCCATTAAATATACATTGTACCTCTGGATTTTAAAATCCAGCAAATATACATTGTACCCCTTGGATTTTAAATCCAGTAAATATACAATGTACCTCTGGATTATAAATCCAGTAAATATACATTGTACCTCTGGATTTTAAATCCAGTAAATATACAATGTACCTCTGGATTTTAAATCCAGTAAATAGTCAACATACCTCTGGATTTGAAATCCAGTAAATATACATTGTACCTCTGGATTTTAAAATCCAGTAAATATACATTGTACCCCTTGGATTTTAAAATCCAGTAAATATACAATGTACATCTGGATTTTAAATCCAGTAAATAGACAACATACCTCTGGATTTTAAATCCAGTAAATATACATTGAACCTCTGAATTTTAAATCAAGTAAATATACATTGTACCTCTGGATTTTAAATCCAGTAAATAGACAACATACCTCTGGTTTTTAAGTCCATTAAATATACATTGTACCTCTGGATTTTAAATCCAGTAAATATACAATGTACCTCTGGATTTTAAACCCAGTAAAAATACATTGTAATTCATGATTATAAATCCAGTAAATATACATTGTACCTCTGGATTTTAAATCCAGTAAATATACATTGTACTTCTGGATTTTAAATCCAGTAAATATACATTGTACCTCTGGATTTTAAATCCAGTAAATATACATTGTACTCTGGATTTTAAATCCAGTAAATAGACAACATACCTCTGGTTTTTAAGTCCATTAAATATACATTGTACCTCTGGATTTTAAATCCAGTAAATATACAATGTACCTCTGGATTTTAAACCCAGTAAAAATACATTGTAATTCATGATTATAAATCCAGTAAATATACATTGTACCTCTGGATTTTAAATCCAGTAAATATACATTGTACTTCTGGATTTTAAATCCAGTAAATATACATTGAACCTCTGAATTTTAAATCAAGTAAATATACATTGTACCTCTGGATTTTAAATCCAGTAAATAGACAACATACCTCTGGTTTTTAAGTCCATTAAATATACATTGTACCTCTGGATTTTAAATCCAGTAAATATACAATGTACCTCTGGATTTTAAACCCAGTAAAAATACATTGTAATTCATGATTATAAATCCAGTAAATATACATTGTACCTCTGGATTTTAAATCCAGTAAATATACATTGTACTTCTGGATTTTAAGTCCATTAAATATACATTGAACCTCTGAATTTTAAATCCAGTAAATATACATTGTACTCTGGATTTTAAATCCAGTAAATATACATTGTACCTCTGAATTTTAAAATCCAGTAAATATAAATTGTACCTCTGGATTTTAAATCCAGTAAATATACAATGTACCTCTGGATTTTAAACCCAGTAAAAATACATTGTAATTCATGATTATAAATCCAGTAAATATACATTGTACCTCTGGATTTTAAATCCAGTAAATATACATTGTACTTCTGGATTTTAAATCCAGTAAATATACATTGTACCTCTGGATTTTAAATCCAGTAAATATACATTGTACCTCTGGATTTTAAATCCAGTAAATATACAATGTACCTCTGGATTTTTAATCCAGTAAATATACATTGTACCTCTGGATTTTAAATCCAGTAAATATACATTGTACCCCTTGGATTTTAAAATCCAGTAAATATACAATGTACATCTGGATTTTAAATCCAGTAAATATACAAGGTACCTCTGGATTTTAAAATCCAGTAAATATACATTGTACCTCTGGATTTTAAAATCCAGTAAATATACAATGTACCTCTGGATTTTAAATCCAGTAAATATACAATGTACCTCTGGATTTTAAATCCGGTAAATAAACAACATACCTCTGGATTTTAAATCCATTAAATATACATTGTACCTCTGGATTTTAAAATCCAGTAAATATACGTTGTACCTCCAGTAAATATACATTGTACCTCTGGATTTTAAAATCCAGTAAATATACATTGTACCTCTGGATTTTAAATCCAGTAAATATACAGTGTACCTCTGGATTTTAAATCCAGTAAATAGACAACATACCTCTGGATTTTAAGTCCAGTTAATATACATTGTACCTCTGGATTTTAAATCCAGTAAATATACAATGTACCTCTGGATTTTAAACCCAGTAAATATACATTGTACCTCAGGATTTGAAACCCAGTAAATATACATTGTTATTCATGATTATAAATCCAGTAAATATACATTGTACCTCTGGATTTTAAATCCAGTAAATAGACAACATACCTCTGGATTTTAAATCCATTAAATATACATTGTACCTCTGGATTTTAAAATCCAGCAAATATACATTGTACCCCTTGGATTTTAAATCCAGTAAATATACAATGTACCTCTGGATTATAAATCCAGTAAATATACATTGTACCTCTGGATTTTAAATCCAGTAAATATACAATGTACCTCTGGATTTTAAATCCAGTAAATAGTCAACATACCTCTGGATTTTAAATCCAGTAAATATACATTGTACCTCTGGATTTTAAAATCCAGTAAATATACATTGTACCCCTTGGATTTTAAAATCCAGTAAATATACAATGTACATCTGGATTTTAAATCCAGTAAATAGAGAACATACCTCTGGATTTTAAATCAAGTAAATATACATTGTACCTCTGGATTTTAAATCCAGTAAATATACAATGTACCTCTGGATTTTTAATCCAGTAAATATACATTGTACCTCTGGATTTTAAATCCAGTAAATATACAATGTACCTCTGGATTTTAAATCCAGTAAATATACATTGTACCTCTGGATTTTAAAATCCAGTAAATATACATTGTACCTCTGGATTTTAAATCCAGTAAATATACAATGTACCTCTGGATTTTAAATCCAGTAAATAGACAACATACCTCTGGATTTTAAGTCCAGTTAATATACATTGTACCTCTGGATTTTAAATCCAGTAAATATACAATGTACCTCTGGATTTTAAATCCAGTAAATATACATTGTACCTCTGGATTTTAAAATCCAGTAAATATACATTGTACCTCTGGATTTTAAATCCAGTAAATATACAATGTACCTCTGAATTTTAAATCCAGTAAATAGACAACATACCTCTGGATTTTAAGTCCAGTTAATATACATTGTACCTCAGGATTTCAAACCCAGTAAATATACATTGTTATTCATGATTATAAATCCAGTAAATATACAATGTACCTCTGGATTTTAAACCCAGTAAATATACATTGTACCTCAGGATTTCAAACCCAGTAAATATACATTGTTATTCATGATTATAAATCCAGTAAATATACATTGTACCTCTGGATTTTAAATCCAGTAAATAGACAACATACCTCTGGATTTTAAATCCATTAAATATACATTGTACCTCTGGATTTTAAAATCCAGCAAATATACATTGTACCCCTTGGATTTTAAATCCAGTAAATATACAATGTACCTCTGGATTTTAAATCCAGTAAATAGTCAACATACCTCTGGATTTTAAATCCAGTAAATATACATTGTACCTCTGGATTTTAAAATCCAGTAAATATACATTGTACCCCTTGGATTTTAAAATCCAGTAAATATACAATGTACATCTGGATTTTAAATCCAGTAAATATACAATGTACCTCTGGATTTTAAAATCCGGTAAATATACATTGTACCTCTGGATTTTAAAATCCAGTATATATACAATGTACCTCTGGATTTAAAATCCAGTAAATAGAGAACATACCTCTGGATTTTAAATCCAGTGAATATACATTGAACCTCTGAATTTTAAATCAAGTAAATATACATTGTACTCTGGATTTTAAATCCAGTAAATAGACAACATACCTCTGGTTTTTAAGTCCATTAAATATACATTGTACCTCTGGATTTTAAAATCCAGTATATATACAATGTACCTCTGGATTTAAAATCCAGTAAATAGAGAACATACCTCTGGATTTTAAATCCAGTGAATATACATTGAACCTCTGAATTTTAAATCAAGTAAATATACATTGTACTCTGGATTTTAAATCCAGTAAATAGACAACATACCTCTGGTTTTTAAGTCCATTAAATATACATTGTACCTCTGGATTTTAAATCCAGTAAATATACAATGTACCTCTGGATTTTAAACTCAGTAAAAATACATTGTAATCCATGATTATAAATCCAGTAAATATACATTGTACCTCTGGATTTTAAATCCAGTAAATATACATTGTACCTCTGGATTTTAAATCAAGTAAATATACATTGTACTCTGGATTTTAAATCCAGTAAATAGACAACATACCTCTGGTTTTTAAGTCCTTTAAATATACATTGTACCTCTGGATTTTAAATCCAGTAAATATACAATGTACCTCTGGATTTTAAACTCAGTAAAAATACATTGTAATCCATGATTATAAATCCAGTAAATATACATTGTACCTCTGGATTTTAAATCCAGTAAATATACATTGTACCTCTGGATTTTAAATCCAGTAAATATACAATGTACCTCTGGTTTTTAAGTCCATTAAATATACATTGTACCTCTGGATTTTAAATCCAGTAAATATACAATGTACCTCTGGATTTTAAACTCAGTAAAAATACATTGTAATCCATGATTATAAATCCAGTAAATATACATTGTACCTCTGGATTTTAAATCCAGTAAATATACATTGTACCTCTGGATTTTAAATCCAGTAAATATACATTGTACCTCTGGATTTTAAATCCAGTAAATATACATTGTACCTCTGGATTTTAAATCCAGTAAATATACAATGTACCTCTGGATTTTTAATCCAGTAAATATAAATTGTACCTCTGGATTTTAAATCCAGTAAATATACAATGTACCTCTGGATTTTAAATCCAGTAAATATACATTGTACCTCTGGATTTTAAAATCCAGTAAATATACATTGTACCTCTGGATTTTAAATCCAGTAAATATACAATGTACCTCTGGATTTTAAACCCAGTAAATATACAATGTACATCTGGATTTTAAATCCAGTAAAAATACATTGTACCTCTGGATTTTAAATCCAGTAAATATACAATGTACCTCTGGATTTTAAATCCAGTAAATATACACTGTACCTCTGGATTTTAAATCCAGTAAATATACAATGTACCTCTGGATTTTTCTATCCAGTAAAAATACATTGTACTCTGGATTTTAAATCCAGTAAATAGACAACATACCTCTGGTTTTTAAGTCCATTAAATATACATTGTACCTCTGGATTTTAAATCCAGTAAATATACTATGTACCTCTGGATTTTAAACTCAGTAAAAATACATTGTAATCCATGATTATAAATCCAGTAAATATACATTGTACCTCTGGATTTTAAATCCAGTAAATATACATTGTACCTCTGGATTTTAAATCAAGTAAATATACATTGTACTCTGGATTTTAAATCCAGTAAATAGACAACATACCTCTGGTTTTTAAGTCCATTAAATATACATTGTACCTCTGGATTTTAAATCCAGTAAATATACAATGTACCTCTGGATTTTAAACTCAGTAAAAATACATTGTAATCCATGATTATAAATCCAGTAAATATACATTGTACCTCTGGATTTTAAATCCAGTAAATATACATTGTACCTCTGGATTTTAAATCCAGTAAATATACAATGTACCTCTGGTTTTTAAGTCCATTAAATATACATTGTACCTCTGGATTTTAAATCCAGTAAATATACAATGTACCTCTGGATTTTAAACTCAGTAAAAATACATTGTAATCCATGATTATAAATCCAGTAAATATACATTGTACCTCTGGATTTTAAATCCAGTAAATATACATTGTACCTCTGGATTTTAAATCCAGTAAATATACATTGTACCTCTGGATTTTAAATCCAGTAAATATACATTGTACCTCTGGATTTTAAATCCAGTAAATATACAATGTACCTCTGGATTTTTAATCCAGTAAATATAAATTGTACCTCTGGATTTTAAATCCAGTAAATATACAATGTACCTCTGGATTTTAAATCCAGTAAATATACATTGTACCTCTGGATTTTAAAATCCAGTAAATATACATTGTACCTCTGGATTTTAAATCCAGTAAATATACAATGTACCTCTGGATTTTAAACCCAGTAAATATACAATGTACATCTGGATTTTAAATCCAGTAAAAATACATTGTACCTCTGGATTTTAAATCCAGTAAATATACAATGTACCTCTGGATTTTAAATCCAGTAAATATACACTGTACCTCTGGATTTTAAATCCAGTAAATATACAATGTACCTCTGGATTTTTCTATCCAGTAAAAATACATTGTACCTCTGGATTTTAAATCCAGTAAATATACAAGGTACCTCTGGATTCAAAATCCAGTAAATATACAATGTAGTTCTGGACAATGTTCACAGGAAGGTAGGGATAGAAATTTGATCATACTACATACTACATTCTTCCATGGCTTTGCTTTAACCCAGTTGAATTTGTGGACTGGCCATTATACTTGGGTTCGAATCAACAGTTGTAAAGCTTATTACTGGTAACTTGATTACTGATTTTCCACCATTTTAGAACTTTTTGCTGAATTGAAATAATCTTGCATTATTTAAACCATTTGTAAAATTTTTGAATTACAAAAAGGCTCAATTCTGTTATTTTTATGCTTTTTCATTGAAAATAAGGATTTAATGGAAAGTACATGTGAACATCAATCCATTGTAATTTTCATGTTATTGTGTATTATTTCTTTCTTTGTAGCTATATATTTGTAACTGACATTTGTATCTGCAAGATGATTCAAGATTCTTAAAAAGAAAATCCATTTATTTCTGGTTTTGTGATTTTTTATTAAGTACATGAATTAATCTTATGATCAGAATGAGTTATAAATTTAAATCAAGATCTAATGCTTTGTAAGTTTTTTTTTTTCATTGAAGTAATCCATGTCTCATCTATTTATTGGCTTCAGAAATGACGTTATTGTGCCAAGGTTGACATCAAATTTGAAAAAGTGAAAATTTTCATTGTCACTTTCCCGGGAGTCATGTTAGATTTATTTTTTAACTAAGAAGGTCTCTACATGTACTATCATAAGTTTGAAAAGCAACAATCAAATGCAGTACAACATTCAAATACATAACATTCACTCATTGTCACCATCACCACTAAAATTAGATGGAATAATTGAACTTGGATGAATTCTTTTGGTTTTGGTTTGCTTATGCAACCTCGACATAATTGGTTGAATTTAGTTCAGTCATAGAACCAGAAGTTCTTGGTATGAGTCACACCCCAAGTTAGATAAACCCTCAATTTTTCCCTTTTCTGTTGCACACAGTCAAACATATCAGTCATCTGGCCAATCCTTAGGATTGAATTGTCCCCAAGTAAAAAAAAAAAAAAAAAGGAATATCACAGGAATCCCACTTAAAAGAGATCAAAGTCAGGATTTGATTGGTACCCAATCTAGAAATTTCTGCACAATAGCATCAATCCAAAATATTACACATACGTGTTCTTGATTCTGGAACCTCAGAAAATTACTGTCACAGTTCCTCTCATTTAAATGTCACAGATTCTATTGGCCTGAGAAAGTTTGTTAATTTGCTTACCAAAAGACTGGTTTTCTCCTGATACTTATTTTTTTCATAATTTCAAGATCATATCAGTATCATTGACAGAATCTTGTATGATGTAAAACATCATCAATACTCTGTTCCATAGTTATACATACACCTCGGTGGCTCAGAGGTATAGCATCTGACTTAAGAATGGGAAGTCATAGGTTCAACCCCGAGCAAGATCATACCTAAAGCTTTAAATTAAAGATACTGTTATCGTATGTGGCACTCACCATTAAGAGATTAGGGTATGTACTGGTTCACCCAGTGCCTGGATAATCTATCGCAATTACTTTTGGGATGTTAAACAAAACCAACCAACCAACAATTCTTATCCAGTTATTGACATTTTTATTGACTATTTTAAAACAATTTTTATATATTAAACATGATGAATGAATCATGCACACACACACACACACACACACACACACACACACACACACACACACACACACACACAGTGACACACACACACACACACACACACACACACACACACACACACACAGTGACACACACACACACAGTGACACACACACACACACACACACACACACACACACACACACACACACACACTGTTGATTTGATTGGTGTTGTCAAGGCTTTACCACTACCAGGAAGTTCTTAGTCCCATTATTTACATAGTTATTTACTTATATTGATTAGATGTGTTTTTGTGTTGACATAAAATGATCGGTTGCACTTGTAAAACAAGTTGTGTAAATTGCATTATGTAACATGAATAACTTAATTATTGACTAACAATCGGTACATCTTGTACATAAGTTGTTGTTTTTTCTTTTATTGTCAAGCGTCATTTAGGTTTGTGTTTCAATTGAACAGATCCAGGTATAAATTATGAGAGTTTTGTCAATAAGCTTGTAATAAGTAGGTGGTTTTCTTTTAGGACTCAAGCTTTAAATTTCTCCATCATGTCTGAACTAACTCCCTCTTTAAAAAATGAAAGAACACTCCCCACTACACCAGGTTTGGGCACTCAAGCTTTCTCTACCATCTCTGAACTAACTCCCTCTTTAAAAAATGAAAGAACACTCCCCACTACACCAGGTTTGGGCACTCAAGCTTTCTCTACCATCTCTGAACTAACTCCCTCATTAAAAAAGAAAATATCCTCTCCACTACATCACTGTTTTCTTTGGGTACTCAAGCTTTCTCCATCATCTCTGAACTAACTCCCTCATTAAAAAAGAAAGTATCCTCCCTACTACACCACCGTTTTCTTTGGGCACTCAAGCTTTCTCTACCATCTCTGAACTAACTCCTCATTAAAGAAGAAAGTATACTCCCCAATACACCACTGTTTTCTTTGGGCACTCAAGCTTTCTCCACCATTTCTGAACTAACTCCCTCATTAGAAATGATAAATTCCTCCCCACTACACCACTGTTTTCTTTGGGCACTCAAGTTTTCTCCACCATCTTTGAACTAACTCCCTCATTTAAAAAATGTAAAAATCTTGCCCACCCCATTCTTTTTTTGAGAGGGCCTTGGAAGCTGATAGGTTTAATGCAAACATGTATGGATCATACCACCTAGGTAAAAATCCCACATAGGAAGATCCTCGTTTGAAAAGTTTTGTCATTTCACTTGAAAATGTTGGTAGTTTTCACCTGGCAGTGCACTGTAGATTTCTTTACCTTCCAAGAACTGAAAGAATCAACTAAGGGTTTTAACACCATTTTTTAATTCTTTTTTTCTTTTGAACTGTATTAAAAGTAGATATATTAGATATATCATGATATATTTATTTATCTGGCATCAAGATGTTAGAAGTTAATTTCATTTTATATAATCTAACTTGACACAGCTTGCATTAAGTGTGACAAGAAATAAAAATTACCTCAGGAAATGTTTCAACAGGACAGGAGTTTGGACACATAAGCCTCAAGTTTGATGCAGTAATGTAGCTTACCTGGATAAGATAATTTGGTTGGTGTTTTTCTTTGTGCCTTTCCTCAACTGCCCCAGTGTTTATTACATCTGTTTGGTCCATTACAGAAGATAAAAATTATCTCAGAAAATTTTCCAAGTAATGAGTTGGGTTCCAAAACTAAATATGATGTAACCATAAACAAGAGATCCAGAGTTCAAATGTCTCACAGAAAAATGGTAAACTAAAAAAATGTCCTTGATAGCACCTTATAATCCCCAATGACTGACATGGTGATGACAACGTCCTGTAAGCAACATGATAATGACAACACCTAGTACATGACATGGTGATGACAACACCCAGTGACTGACATGGTAATTACCACACCCAGTAACTGACATGGTGATGACAACACCCAGTGACCGACTGACATGGTAATGATATTATGCCCAGTGACCGACTGACATGGTAATGATATTATGCCCAGTGACCAACATGGTGATGACAACATCCAGTGACTGACAAGGTAAAGACAACACCTAGTAAATGACATTTTGATGGCAACACCCAGTGACAGACATTGTGATGACAACACCTAGTAAATGACATGGTGATAACAATGCCCAGTGACAGACATGGTGATGATGACACCTAGTTAATGACATGGTGATGACAACACCCAGTGACTGACGTGGTAATGACAACACCCAGTGACTGACATGGTAATAGCAACGCCCAGTGACTGACATGGTGATGACAACACCTAGTGACTAAAATGGTGATGACAACATCCAGTAGCTGACGTGGTAATTGCAACACCAAGTAAATGACATGGTGATGACAACACCCAGTAAATGACATGGTGATGACAACACCTAGTGACTAAAATGGTGATGACAACATCCAGTAGCTGACATGGTAATGGCAACACCAAGTAAATGACATGGTGATGACAACACCCTGTAAATGACATGGTGATGACAACACCTAGTGACTAAAATGGTGATGACAACATCCAGTAGCTGACATGGTAATGGCAACACCAAGTAAATGACATGGTGATGACAACACCCAGTAAATGACATGGTGATGACAACACCTAGTGACTAAAATGGTGATGACAACATCCAGTAGCTGACATGGTAATGGCAACACCAAGTAAATGACATGGTGATGACAACACCCTGTAAATGACATGGTGATGACAACACCTAGTGACTAAAATGGTGATGACAACATCCAGTAGCTGACGTGGTAATTGCAACACCAAGTAAATGACATGGTGATGACAGCACCCTGTGACTGACATGGTGATGACAATGCCCAGTGACTGACATAGTGATGAAAAAACCTTGTGACTGACATAGTGATGACAACACACAATGGCTGATATGGTAATGACAATGCCCAGTGACTGACATGATGATAACAATGCCAAGTAACTGACATGGTGATGACAACACCCTGTGACTGACATGGTATTTACAACACCTAGTGACTGACATGGTTATGACAACACCCAGTGACTGAAATGGTTCTGACAACACCCAGTGACTGACATGGTTGTTATAAAACCTAGTGACTAACATGACTGCAACAGTTTTGTTGAATGATATGGTGATGGCATTATGACTGCAACAGTACTTAGTGACTGACATAGTTTTGGCATTATGACTGCAACAGCATATGGTGAATGACATGGTGATGGCATCATGACTGCAACAGCATTTGGTGAATGACAGTCTCGCTTTTATATCTCATGTTAAACAATTTGAAGAGGCAAATTTCATACATTTAGATATACTAAATGAGCGAAGTATAAGTACCAATGCCTTAAAGATAATAGGTGATGCTGTAAAAAGTTGATAGGTGGTGCTGTAAAACGGTTTATAGGCAGTGTTGTAAAAAAATTAATAGGGGGGTGCTTTAAAAAGTTAATAGGTGGAGCTGTAAAAAAATTGATAGGTGGTGCTGTAAAATGTTGATAGGCAGTGTTGTAAAAAAATTAATAGGTGGTGCTTAAAGTTGATAGGTGGTGCTGTAAAAAAGTTGATGGGTGGTGCTGTAAAAAAAGTTGATAAGTGGTGCTGTAAAAAATTGATAGGCGGTATGGTAAAAAAGTTGATAGGTGGTGGTGTAAAAAAATTGATAGGTGGTGGTGTAAAAAAAAGTTGATGGGTGGTGCTGTAAAAAGTTGATAGGTGGTGGTGTAAAAAAAGTTGATAGGTGGTGCTGTAAAATGGTTATAGGTGGTGCTGTAAAAAAAGTTGATAGGTGGTGCTGTAAAATGTTGATAGGTGGTGCTGTAAAAAAATGATAGGTGGTGGTAAAAAAAAGTTGATGGGTGGTGCTGTAAAAAAAGTTGATAGGTGGTGGTGTAAAAAAGTTGATAGGTGGTGGTGTAAAAAAGTTGATATATGGTGCTGTAAAAAGTTTATAGGTGATGTGTAAAAAAAATTGATGGGTGGTGGTGTAAAAAAAAGTTGATGGGTGGTGCTGTAAAAAAAGTTGATAAGTTGATAGGTGTTGGTGTAAAAAAGTTGATATATGGTGCTGTAAAAAGTTTATAGGTGATGTGTAAATATCTTCAGAGGATCTGCAGTGATGTAGGTGTATGAATTATTAATAATTAAGACCAACACCATCTTCAGATATTCAATGTTGATGTTAGTCCTAATTATTATTTACTGTAGTACTTTTTTCTTCATATACCTGTGTCCCTGCTGATCCATTTGGGGATATTTACAGCAAATTAATATCTGAACATCTTGGTGTTAGTCCTAATTATTATTTAGTATCTGTTAGATGGTTATGTAAAAAAACCTTTATAATTAAGCCTTTTATACATTTCAGTAGTTTTCTTATACATAAGTACTTATAGTTCATTGTGCAATGTTCAAAACATTAGATTTATAACTGATTAAAGGGAGGAAACTCCTGTTTTATCTAACATTTATTGAGCTTTTAAGAGAATTTACATGTATTTCTAGTTTTTGGTATTAGATTCTTAATTTAGAGTTTGTTGTCCATAACCTATGTATTTTAGTTGTCAAAGTTAATTAAATTGCATAAACAAAAATTTATTGCTCATTGTTTCTGTATAGAAATGTCAACTTCAGTATAGGTAAACCACTATTGTAGCTCAATTGGTAGAGTGCATGCTTTGTATGTGGGAGGTCAAGGGTTCAAAACCCGACAGTGTTTGACCAAGACTTGACAATTGGTAGTGACTGTTCTTTTGTCAAGCACTCGGCATTTAGAAATTAAAGTCACAGGGTCCTTTAGTATGAGACCTTACATACCATTGCCTTGTATCACGGTAGGCATGGCATGTTACAGATCCCTCCCTTCACATTGCCCTAAGCACACTACAAAATTTCTGGCACTTCACCTATAGTTGGTGACGTCTTGATATAAGTGAAATATTCTTGACTGTAAAACCCGATTAAATCAATCAATCAATCCAATTTAGGTTTTTAAAGTCATCATTACAAATATGTTTATAAAAATAAAATCCTGGCACATGTATGTTGTCTGAAATCACTCTGCAGAACATTTCCAATAAAGTGCACACTATAGCCTTAACTTTGCAACTGAAAACAGATTATAAACTGGTAATTATTGAAAAAAAAAACATGGATAAAAAATTTTAATTTTTATACTAAAAAGAAAATCTTTTCTAGACATACCCAACGGTATTAACTAAACTGGTGTCAAAAATAAGTATGTACTTATTCAGTATTTTACTGTAACTGATGGAATTGTACTTCCATTGATTAAAAAGTAAGCTTATGTCACTAAAGACTTTCTATTGTAAAATTGAAACAAGTTTCTATTAGAGTGTAGTAATACTGTTTTACGCCCTTGTAAGGCTTCTTTTATACATACCGGTATGTATAGAGATGGTCAGGTCTTAGTGGAGAAAACTATAAAAAACACCAGACTTCAGAAAGCTATCTTTCTCATGCTAATATCTTCTTAGATAGTAATTGAACCTAGGGTTAAGGGGGGGGATCTTTTATGAAAATATAAAAATAAAAATAAAAATTAGAGAAAAGATACATTAAGTTTCAATATTCTCAAATTGATGTTTAAGAATGTGTATGAAAAACATTTATTTTTCAGTAAAATGAAATAGTAAAAATTTGAAATTTGTAGGGTTTCCCTGAAATCTATTATAATTATATGCACACTAGTGGTGGCTTCATTTTCAAAGATAAGAGAAATATATACATTTACATACTTGCAATAATGGTTTTTTTGAAAATTTGTGTTTGATAAAAAAACATTCTATAAGATTATTGATTGCATTTGGATACCCTCATTGATGTGAAACCGCAAGATGTGGATTTTGTTTTCTGATATAGCTGATGTCCTTGGAGAACTCAACTTTGTTAAAATAAAAACAAAAGAGATAGCTAGCACATTATAAAAGATTCTCTTGGCCATAATCAATGATTTAGCTCATTTATTTAACACTAAAACGCTACTGGTGGTTGATTTTAGCTGATTATTGTGTTATGTTTTTGTGTGTGTCATGACGACACTCTGGATAGAATTTCATCCGACTACATACTTTGGCATTGTTTATTCTTTAATCAATATTGGAATTAGGTCACAAGTCTCATTAATGAAGTCTAATCATTCTTATTAAATACAGAAAAACCATCGTTTTTAATGACAAACCATTTCCGTTTGGATTTATCTTTAGGTGAACCCGAGTTTTTCCTTTTTATCATAAAGTCTTTTTCTTTTGCTTTCCGGTTATTAATGTAAATTGGGTCATTTATATGTAAAGATTTATTTTTTAATTCACCATAAAAATGTCATTAAATTGGTTGTCAGCTTTGTAGGTTCGTTTAGGTAATGTACCAATAGAACTCTTAAACCACTATTGGACATTATAGAATTTTATTTCATTTTTATCAGAGTAAGAAGACGCAAACAAAAAATGTTCACAAACAAATTTAAAAAAAAAAAAAAATTTTCATTTCCATTTGCAATGACAATTACCAGATGCTATGAAAATTAACATACATGGATATCTTAAAATGACAATACTTTACTTGCTAAAATAAACTGGTGCAAAATTCCTAATTTAGTGTTTAAATGGCCACTTTGGATGAAACCATGTACGGACATTCGCATTCACTTACATGTGACCTATTAAGGGCTAAAATAAAAATCTAAGAATTTGTTTGAAATAGCAATTTTAAAGAATACTTAAATAATCCTCATTAGGTGTTGTGTTGGACGAACGTCATCAATGTTAACTTCACCACTTAGAAGATGTGTTAGTAAAACACTGGTTCTGCAGGTTATGAGGTCATTCAGTTTAGTATATAGCATTAGGTCTGAAGGTTATAGTTATATCTTGTGGTACTGAATCAGTAGTTTTAGAGGTAGCTTACTTTGTAAAGAACTAGTTTTGGGGGTTGAAGCTAGCTTAGTTGGAAAAGCGATGGCTTTGCCATTTTGAAAGTACCAGTAGCTATATATAGAACTTCTCTGCGGGTCAGGAGGTAGCCTACTTGTGTTTGGTCCTGCATTTTGGGAGGTAGTTAGTAAAGAACTCTGGCTCTACAGGTCAAGAGATAGCTTACTGGTATTTAGTACAGAACTGGTCCTGCAGTATGGGAGGTATTTGGTATAGAACTAACTCTGCAGGTCAGAAAGTAGCTTACTCGATTTGGTATAGAATTGGTCCTGTAGAGATGCATGTTGTCTAGTTGGCTCTGGTGCTTGATTAGGTATTGTAACACTGGCTGGAGGGAAAGGTTGGTCATATAGACTTGTTCTTAGATTTATCCCTAGAGATCTCAGTTTCCACAATTTTAAAATTACTAGTGGCCAAGTTTCCAAAATTTGTAAAAAATATAGTCCTTTTTAGAGTATTTTTCACGAATTTGCTAAGATAGGTTACTTTTTGAAAGAATTTCTCGGAAATTAATAGCCAGTGGACATTTTGGCTACCAGGAATTGAAACTTAAGAGAGATTAATAAATGTATACATGTTATCTCAAATACAAAAAAACTGTCATTCAAAATTTGCATTATTGATTTTAATGAAACTTTGACTGGTATGTACAACTTCATCGATTACCAAACCTGCTTTTCCAACATAATTTTATTTGTTAATGTGCAGTAATGCCAGTTGAACAATGGCTGTGAAAACTGGACATCATCATTGATTCTGTATTGGCAGCAAGTGTTTTAATAAGTAATATTTTTATAGACTAGATGATATACTGGCAAGCTACTCTGACATCTCTTGTATGAATCTTATTTTTTGTGTTTCACTTTCTTATCACTTACAGTTTTGGAAACATTATCCAATTTTTTTTAAAGATGTCAATAATGATATCTGTGATAATTAATGGTTCCAATGGCAATGACTGCACTACTGGTAAATGTCAAGCAATTTCTAGACAAGGCAAATATTGTGGCCTTTGAATTCGGAGTAATATTTTTTTGTTTCTTTAAACCAAATACTTCAGATTTCAATTTTTAGTACATATGTATTAATGATCACAAAATGTCACCAAGGAAACAGTTTCAGTGTAGGAACAAAATCTTATTTCTAAAAAAACAAAGTCATAGTTTTTAGTAAATTTTAGTGTAGAAGAATCTATTTCTGAATGCAATGTGGTCTTTTTTTCATGAAAAATCCTTGAGTACAATTTCAGTAGTAAACACCTGCACAGTAGGTCTCGTTAAACATCATCATTCATAGAATCATATTGTAGTTTTTATCCAGTTAATGAATAAGTTTATCTATCAAAAATATCTTTATAATTATAGTATAAAGCAGTTATTTTAAGCAATCTTCATATGTCCTAAATGAATATAGCTTCATATAAGTATTTTTGATAGTATGATCTGGTTTATTTGAGATGTGTGTCATATCAATACTCTGATTAAAATAGGACTGTTTTTAGTAGCACTGTCATCTTTTGTAGGCTGGAGACATCCAATCAATATTGTTTCCATTTATAGTAACAAGCAATAATCTCTATCTATTTACGAACAATCTAATTGCCCGATTTGGAGTTTCTGTTACTATAAATAGAACTTGTTTACGTCAGATGTTGATTGTGTGGGTAGATCCTGAAAAATATCGTCATAGATATAACTATCTTTTTACTATAATATTCTCGTGGTTGCATGTTACCTTAACGTCACAACTCGAACAAAGGAAAAGAAAAATTGCAATTTGACATAAAATTTGTGTCCCTATTGCATTTGTTAAATCCGCCTAAATTTTTCCCGAGATTCAACTACAAAATATATCATTTGATTAATAAAATTTTTCTCATTATTGAATAGAGCCTGTGATGATAGACTCGGAGCATTATATTTATATATATATGTATATGTTAGGTTTCATTTATTATTTACTATAAGCTGGTGTTAGGATTAGAAAATTATTATTCCACTTGGATATATACATGTAATATAAATCTGCATAGGATTTGTGAAAGGTATTTATTTATTTATTTATTTATTTATTTATTTATTTATTTATTTACATGCATTTATTTATATATTAAATAATTTTTTTTCAGCATTATTCTCAATACTTTTGTTTGCTAGTTTAATAATTTACATATATTTGTATTTTTTACATTGCACATTTTCCAAAACTTTCAACACAATATTTTATTTTATCAATTAAATAATTTACAAGCATTTTATTTTATAACTTGAATTTTTTTTTCAAATTTGGTTTTTAATTGATACAATATTCATCATCTTTGTTCAGTCCTTTTTTTAATGTCATGTTATTTCTAAATGTTATATGAAAAGAATTGCTAATACAATATAAGGATCCGTGGTCTTAGATGGTGATTTATTTAATAGGAATATTAGACATGGTGTTCCCTTTTTTTTTTTTGGACTATGACTCCTCTCTTAGGGATTGTGGTCACTTTGGTCGCTATGTCCTCATTTGGTTACTAAAAGTTAACTTATATTTTGGCAGTCCTGGTGTCCCTTTTTACCACTGGATAATAACTCATGTAATAGGGATCAGTGGTCTTGCTGTCCTCTATTAGAATTGGGTGGTTAATCTGGTAATAGAGGTTAGTGGTGTTGCTGTTTGGTGTGGGATGGTTAATCTGGTAATAGAGGTTAGTGGTGTTGCTGTTTGGTGTGGGATGGTTAATCTGGTAATAGGGATCAGTGGTCTTGCTGTCCCCATCTGGTATGGGATGACTGATTCGGTAATTTGGGTTAGTGGTTTTGCTGTCCCTTTAGGTATGTGATGATTCATCCAGTAATAGGGGTTAGTATTCTGTTGCCCCTTTTTGGTACAGGATGATAACTTACATTAACTGATTTGGATAAAAACTCTAAACCTTGATTTTTTCCATTGTGTGGTAAAATCTGTACATGATAAGAATGTTATAATGTTATTGGTCAATAGTTTCTGGATAACACTGGTTATATTGAACAGATCTTGACCAAACTTGGTCAGTATGCTTGTTGTTGAGATATTTCTGTTAAGTGTGTTGTGTAACAAAATTTATACGGAACTACTTAGCATACTGCAAACTGATTGGCTGCGAATTTTTTTATGGTAAATTGTG
The DNA here is from genome assembly GCA_029721355.1 of Tegillarca granosa. Classification (NCBI taxonomy): domain Eukaryota; kingdom Metazoa; phylum Mollusca; class Bivalvia; order Arcoida; family Arcidae; genus Tegillarca; species Tegillarca granosa. The sequence continues at coordinate 46,302,530 of CM056597.1, read as the reverse complement.
CAATATTGATTGGACTTTAGTAAACTTGTTTAGTGTATTTACTGTTGAAGTATCTTGGTTAAGTTTTATGTGTCTCAAAAATTTGCATATTCAATTAACAAACTGCTATCTGATTGTTTGATGGCTTTCATATGATTATTCCTATAATATTGGTTGTTAAAATTATTTTTTATTTACTTTTGATCAAGTTTGATGCATAACAAAATTGAGAAGATCAATGATAATGCAACCTGGTCGATTATGCTCATTTGATAACCCCATAACTAGCGCCGCAGGTAACATGTCCTTACTGTATGACCTCTTGTTAATCTGCTGGGCTTCTTTATAAGACAAGTTGTTTTTAGTCATCTGTGTGTCAGTTTACAGACTATGTTTTTTCAATGAAGTTTATTTTTCTTGCTCATTATACAGTTATACATAATTCAAAAACCATATTGCTGAAATAATCATGCAGGTTAGGGCAGAAATTTTAGTACTGGTTCCCTCCCTTTGATTTTTTCTCAATGAATCTCCCACAATATTGTTAAAGATTTTTTGGGAACAAATCATTTCATTGGATGCTAAAAATATTTAAGGAATCTGTGTATTGTTATAGGAATACCCGAAAATTGTCCTATGTTATTTTATTCGATTGTTTAGAAAGTACCTGAAATTAAAAAAAAATTCTGTTAAAAAATGAGATTTTCATTTAATTTGGTCCAAGAATAAAATCAGAATACTGTATATGTATTTTTTAAAATGTACAGTTTATAAACAATATGAAGAAAACTACTTTGACATACTAGTATCAACATTTTTTTCTTTCATAAATAGATATTTGGTACACATTTTTAAACCCCTGCTCAAAGGTTTTGAGTATTTCAGTTGTCCATATGTCCTGTCTGCCTGTCCATTGACAGATGCAAGAGTGGGGGTTGGAGGGGGGGGGGGGGGGTCAGGGTTGGCAAGTGACTTACAACCAGTCATAAAGTATTTAATTTCCCTTTTGATAAGAATTTTTTTTTTTTAATGTATGTAGTAAAAATAAAATACTGGTAGTAATTGGCTCAGGCCTTGAACAAGTGGGATATTTTTTAGTAATTGGCTCAGGCCTTGAACAAGTGGGATATTTTTTAGTAATTGGCTCAGGCCTTGAACAAGTGGGATATTTTTTAGCCTGGATTAACTTATTTGGACTTTTCACAATTCCAACATCTTTATATACACTTATATATTGACGATTTAAAAGTATTTTACATTTTCCATATTTTTGCCTAATGTTTTTACAATACACATACTTGTCTGTGAATTGTTCTGATTGGATTATACTCAGTGCACATCTGAAACAAATGATAAAATAAAAGCCATATGATTGGCTGATACAAAAATGAAATGAATGTTGAAGGAAGTAAGGTTCTGTTACAAGAAAGAAATATTTATACAGTTAATATATATATTTTAATTGTGAAAAATTGCTTTGTAATTGCTTTGTATCTGATATTACATGTTTTTGTATGTGTGGTAAATTACTTGAAAATTTAAAACTTGTTTTCTTAATGTTAATTATTATGCATGGATTTTCTTCTTACACAGTAATGATTATAAAATACTTAAAATCAAAAACATTTTAAGGGGAGGGGGCTTAAACGTTTCCTATTTTCATGTGTTAGTTAATTAACAGTGGTTAATGTAAAAAAATTATTGAAACAGTGTTGCAATTGGTGTTTTTTTTCTCACAAAAATAGCATTTTTAAGATTTTTAGCTCACCTGAGCTGAAATCATCTGAGCTGAAAGCTCAGATGAGCTATTGCTATCAATCTTCGTCTGTCGTGCGTCACCCATGGTGTGTCATGCGTAAACTTTTTACATTTTAATCTTCTCCTCCAAAACCACTGGGCCAAATTTAATGAAACTTGGTAACCATCATGCCTGGGTGAAGCCCTTTCAGATTTGCACAAATGAAGGAGTTATGTCCCCTTGGGGCCCATAAGGGGTAAAATAGTAAAAAACTTTAAAAATCTTCTCTGAATCTACAAGAGATATACCTTAGTTATTTCATTTATAACATCATTAGGTCATTTATTTTCAGATTTGCACAAATGGTAGCTATGGGGTTCAAAATGGGGAAATTGTAAGGCACTGAGTGGGGAAATTGCTAAAAATTATGTATTTGTCAACTATATCTTGAAAACTATTAACTTGTTGTATAGGCATGTATATTAGAATATTGGAGGTATTGACATGACGATCATTTTGATATATGGATCAAGGTCATATCAACATAGGAATAATAAAATTATAAATTATCTTGAAAGCTAAGTTAATTTCATGCATAGGCATGTATATTAGAATATTGTAGGTATTGACATGACAATCATATATGGTTTGAGGTCATATACGTTCAAAGGTCAAGGACATAGCTGCAGAAGTATATTGAAATTGATTATTGATTTGGAAATTATTCATTGCTACAGTTACATGCATATTATATAAGCTACTTATAAATGAAATGTGAGTGGATATATTTCTGATTAAGTTTTGTGGGAGTTCTTAACTTGAGAAAACTTTTAAAGTTTCTGTACTTAATATATTGTCTATTGCACTTTGCAAGCAATATTGGACATATCTTCAGGTAAGCGTTAAGGCCCATGGGCCTCTTGTTTCTCTAAACACATTTCTTTCAAACAACAAAACCACTGTGTTTTATTTAACAACAGGAATAGTAAGTATTCAACATTTATAATAAAATCTGTTAAAATAAAAACTAGAATGTAATATTAAAATGAACAAATAAATATTTATTGTCATTTAAAAATTACACCAATTCTTCCTATGTGTCTAAAATTGTGTCCAAAAATATATGCAAGTGTAAAAAGTTCAGAAATTGAATGTACTGTATGTTGAAATTAATATTATATTCAAACTCTTCATAGTACCTTTCATGGTGTCTTCCCACTTAACCAACATTTTAAAATTTCTCATTCCCACTTAGCCAACATTTAAAACCTTACCTATACGTACAAAATTTCAAAATGTTGGCTAAGTGGGAAGGAACCCCTCTCATTGCTGAGATTAAAATTTTAATAAAGTAGATCCTAGTTTGAAAAATTAGATTATCAAATGTTTTCTCTACACATTCAGGTTTCCTCATGATATCAAACTAACTGCCTCATTGTATTGACATATTATATAAGTGGGGCATAAAACAACTTTATTTGTCTTTGTGTAACTCGTTTTCATCCCCCCACTCCTTCCTGGTCCTGTATGATAAGCTAGGTCTTACTACTGTAGCTACAACATTGGTAAAAGGTGAAGTACCGGTAAACAGGAGGTCCTATTTAAGTATGCAGTTACAGTATGTTGATAAACTTTACAACACCACAGTTAATATCATATTACTGTTGTGTGACACACTCACACACACACACACACACACACACACACACACACACACACACACACACACACCACACACACACACACACACACACACACACACACACACACACACACACACACACACAGATTGTAAATTGTAATACAACATACAACATTTGCTTATTGACATTAAAGAGGGGGTTCTTTTTGTATTACTGTAAAACACTTTATTTTCGCGACATTTTTTTTTTTGCGATTTGCTTTTTAGAATCAGTTTGCGAACTTTTATTTTCGCGATTTCCATCATGCATAAATGCACATAACTTCCCTCCTGGTGCCGGTAAATTTGAAACCGATATAAAAAATATTAAGATTACCTGTTGATAAATATACCTGATAGATTAAACAACTTATTGTTACCTATCTTATAAATAAAAATCGATCTGTAATCAACTTGTTTTTAGCTCAACTGGCAATAGCCAGCTGAGCTTATGGCATAGTGAAGCATGCATGCATGTGTGCGTAAACTTTAATCTTCTCCTCTGAAACTACTGGACCAATTTTAACCAAATTTGGTGTGAAAGGTGCCTAGGTGATGCAGATTAAAGTTTGCACAAATCAACTTCCTGCGGCATCCAAGATGGCTGCCGTTACTATAAATAGCAAAAAGTGATAAATGGCTGATACATGTTTATTTATCAACCGATTTAGTTCAAATTTGGTATATAGAAAGTAGATGCATAGCCATTTAACATATTTAACTGGTTTTTCAGAAACATTTTTTATTGGGTCACTATTAGCAGAATATTCTAATAAGGTGCTATATTTAGACAATTCTTTGAAAATATTCTCCTCAGATACTACTGGACGTATTTGAACCTAATTTGGTGTGCAAAGTCCCAAGGTGATGCAGATTAAAGTTTGCACAAACTGTGGCATCCAAAATGGCCGCCATTATTATAAATAGCAAAAAGTAATGAATGGCCGATACACATTTATATATCATACAATTTGGTTCAAATTTGGTCTATAGACAGTAGATGTATAGCCATTTCACATACATATCATTTTTTTCTAAAACATTTTAGCTCAACTGGCAATAGCTAGTGGCATGGCTGTCTGAAATTCACATGCAAATAAAGTGCCAGTTGAGCGATACAGGCCCTTTTGGGCCTCTGAATTAAACAGATTTTAGACATTTTGGGGGTTAAAGATTTAACATAAAGATGGAATGTATATAATAGTGAGTATAAAATGTAAGAAAATAACTTTATTCATCTGTTATTCTGTTCAACCTGCATATTCAGAAACACATAAAATCTGTTAATCAAATCACAAAGACACGACTTTAATTTCCCGACACTTTATTTTTGCGAAAATCTCTTACCTCGCGAAATTCGTGAAAATAAAATGCTTGCGAAAATAAAGTGTTTTACAGTAATTTCAATATAAAATGCTGGAGAGAAAGAGAGATAGTGATTAGAAAATGAGAGTAAATTTGTTATACAAATTGTGCCAATGGACATTAAGAAGAAGTGAGGGTTCTTTTTCCATCATAATGGTATGATTTGTGAGAGGTAGAGAGAGAGAGAGAGAGAGAGATAGAGAGAGAGAGAGAGAGAGAGAGAGAGAGAGAGAGAGAGAGAGAGAGAGGGAGAGAGAGAGAGAGAGAGAGAGAGAGAGAGAGAGAGAGAGATGTTTGCTTACTAACCATTTCAGACAAAAAAGACAATAACATAATTCATGTATGAAGTATGAATTGCATTTCATTGAAGAAGTTACTGAAAAAGAAACCTATTAAAATTTTAATTTCCTGTTCATAGAATTATTACTTTTTACTTATAATATGTAGTGAATGTAATGATGTAATATGTAGTGAATGTAATGATATAATATGTAGTGAATGTAATGATATAATATGTAGTGAATGTAATGATGTAATATGTAGTGAATGTAATGATATAATATGTAGTGAATGTAATGATATAATATGTAGTGAATGTAATGATGTTATATGTAGTGAATGTAATGATATAATATGTAGTGAATGTAATTATATAATATGTAGTGAATGTAATGATATAATATGTAGTGAATGTAATGATATAATATGTAGTGAATGTAATGATGTAATATGTAGTGAATGTAATGATATACCTTCAGTATGTAGTGAATGTAATTATATAATATGTAGTGAATGTAATGATATGATATCGTATGTAGTGAATGTAATGATATAATATGTAGTGAATGTAATGATGTAATATGTAGTGAATGTAATGATATAATATGTAGTGAATGTAATGATATAATATGTAGTGAATGTAATGATATAATATGAAGTGAATGTAATGATGTTATATGTAGTGAATGTAATGATATAATATGTAGTGAATGTAATTATATAATATGTAGTGAATGTAATGATATAATATGTAGTGAATGTAATGATGTAATATGTATTGAATGTAATGATGTAATATGTAGTGAATGTAATTATATAATATGTAGTGAATGTAATGATGTAATATGTAGTGAATGTAATGATGTAATATGTAGTGAATGTAATGATATAATATGTAGTGAATGTAATGATGTAATATGTAGTGAATGTAATTATATAATATGTAGTGAATGTAATGATGTAATATGTAGTGAATGTAATTATATAATATGTAGTGAATGTAATGATGTAATATGTAGTGAAGGTAATGATGTAATATGTAGTGAATGTAATGATATAATATGTAGTGAATGTAATTATATAATATGTAGTGAATGTAATGATATAATATGTAGTGAATGTAATGATATAATATGTAGTGAATGTAATTATATAATATGTAGTGAATGTAATGATATACCTTCAGTATGTAGTGAATGTAATTATATAATATGTAGTGAATGTAATGATATGATATCGTATGTAGTGAATGTAATGATATGATATCATATGTAGTGAATGAAATGATATAATATGTAGTGAATGTAATGATATATCTGCAGCATGAATGTAAAGATATGCCTGCAGTTTTTGTTTTGCCTCTTTTTACTTATAAATGGTGCTATAATGGCAGCATTGAAAGCAGTTGGAGGTTGGAAAGAATTTTTTTTCAGGCAGGGAGGTGTTAAGGTTTATTTAATTTGAAGAATGACTTTGAAGTTTTTGCTCAATTGGCTAAAGCCAGCTGACTTATAACATGGCATAGTGTGCATAGATGCAAAATTGCATATACTTTTATTTTTCTGTCTGAAACCGCTGGGACACTAACAGAAAAAAAACTTTAAAAAAATGACACAGCAAGCGCATTCAACATTTAAGATGACCATCATCATTATTTTAAAAAAAAACAGTAATAATTAATAATAATAATAAATAAATCTTAGAAAAAAAATTAAAAGCTGATATGTATTTATGGATGTATTTAGTTCAAATTTGGTATACAGAACAGATCGATATCCATAACTATTTAGTTAGCAAAATAGGGAAATAACATGCCTAATTAGCCAATTTTTTCAAAATCTTTTCTGAAACCACTTGACCAAATGAAATACAGTAACATGTAAATTTATCCAGTTCTGTTATTCTTCCTTTCAGAACTAAGGCCAATGTAGTTTATTTGACCTTGTTTCCATGCAGATTTTTAAGGTCTTGACAATGCATACTGGGAACATTCACTTGCTAAGTTGTGTATTTGAGGAGAAATTTATTAATATTAAAACTAGATTTTTTTTACTATTTTTTTTTTCATTTTTTTTAATTGTGTGTAAAATATCTCTACAGAAACATTTTACTGATACAGTGTAACTTCCGAAAACCGACACCTCTAAATACCGACAACCTCCATAAACCGACATTGTCTGCCCGGGACGGATTTATTCTTATATAAATGATGTAATAAAAACTTCCAAAAACCGACACCTCCGTATTCCGAACACCGACATATTTTGTCAGCCCAAATCGGTTTCTTTAACAGTAAATAAACTTCCAAATACCGACATTACCTGTGGAACAAATAATGTTTGAATGGTCACGAATGACTGCACGTGATGAGAACTCATATTACCGCGGGCTATGTATAACACCTGTTTACCTACGGTCGATGTTTACTAAATACATTAACTTATTAATTATAATTAGTATTATTATGTATCTGTACCGTATGTAATTTTAAAATAAACAAACGTGTTTAAAACGTTTCATTAAAATTTGCGTTGTTTATATTTAAAAAAAAAAACAGAAGTCGGATGCCGAAAAGCTGCGTGATGTTTTTAGATGCAAGACAAAACAATACAGCTTTTTCTTTTTCTTGTTTTTTTTTTTTTAAATCTGAATGATTGATATGACCTCTTCTTCTCGGGCGAGAAAAATAAAATAAAATAACACAAACTTGAGTACTGTTAGCAGGGCCCGATCATGGTAAACGATAAGAACTACGTATTACAACTACGATGACAATGTATGCACATTGTTTTATTGTTCAATTTGTTTAATATAAAAATAAAATATAAATAACATTTAAAATATCACTTTACACGATGTAAGTGTTAACAAACACGATCGAATCCACACACATGAATACATTATAATAGCCATATCCGGTAATTGACTAAATTCTGACCTGGTAACGGACTGGAACGAACCGGATTCGAATCCGTTTTTTCAAACTCCTGAAAACCGACACCTCTGTAAACCGACCAAAATGACCGGTCCCGTGGAGTGTCGGTTTACGGAAGTTTCACTGTATGAAGATACTGGAAGATATATTTAAACTGAAAATTTTGTTCTTGCCAAAAAATTAAGTTTACAAACATTAAGTTTTTTTCTGAAATTGAATTGAGCAAGTTTGACAATTTTTAAAAAATTATTATTTTTTAATCTTTAAATTCGTTGTAGTGAACTTTGATACCAGTACTTGTTTTACATGTATTTGTCAAAATTGATTAACTGTTCAAGTCCAAAAATGCCATGTAATCTGTGCAGGAGGAATACTGACACTATCTCTTTATCATAAGCAACAAATTCAAAATCACTTTGTAACAATCTTTGTCATTATATAGAGTTGAATGTAAATTGTTAAAAAGTGGAATATGTATCAGTTGAATGTTAATTGTTGAAAAGTGGAATATGTGTCAGTTGAATGTTAATTGTTAAAATAATGAATATGTATCAGTTGAATGTTAATTGTTAAAAAGTGGAATATGTATCAGTTGAATGTTAATTGTTAAAATGTGGAATATGTATCAGTTGAATGTTAATTGTTAAAATGTTGACTATGTATCAGTTGTATGATAATTGTTAAAATGTGGAATATGTATCATTTGAATGTTAATTGTTAAAATGTGGAATATGTATCAGTTGTATGATAATTGTTGAAAAGTGGAATATGTGTCAGATGAATGTTAATTGTTAAAATAATGAATATGTATCAGTTGAATGTTAATTGTTAAAAAGTGGAATATGTGTCAGTTGAATGTTAATTGTTAAAATGTGGAATATGTATCAGTTGAATGTTAATTGTTGAAAAGTGGAATATGTGTCAGTTGAATGTTAATTGTTAAAATAATGAATATGTATCAGTTGAATGTTAATTGTTAAAAAGTGGAATATGTATCAGTTGAATGTTAATTGTTAAAATGTGGAATATGTATCAGTTGAATGTTTATTGTTAAAATGTTGACTATGTATCAGTTGTATGATAATTGTTAAAATGTTGACTATGTATCATTTGAATGTTTATTGTTAAAATGTGGAATATGTATCAGTTGAATGTTAATTGTTAAAATGTGGAATATGTATTATCAAGGTTTATTTATTTAATTGTAGGATAATTAAAGAAAGAAAAGAGAAATGTGAAATTATCTCAAAATAGATGGTAAGATTTAATTAATTTTTAGATAACTGAAATTGATAGGACTTCCTTTCTTCTTTATCCCCCACATCCAACCAAAACATGAATATTTATGATAAATCTTTCAAATAATTATTTTTCACAAAAATGTTCAGATGTCTTGATTCTCATATTTGCATGCTTTTACAGTCAAAATTAAGATTTTAAGATTTTAATATAGGGTATTATTAAAAGCCCCTCCATTGAGGGAGCCTTGGTGGCACAGTGGTCTACAAGCACATACTTAGGTGTCTCATTGCCTAGGTTTGATTTTCAGATCTTAATGTCAGAAAGTTTATCAGTTATCTTACCAAAGGTCAAGAGGTATTCTGGTTTCCACATCCATTCAAGAACTGACTGCCTCATAAGTGCAGCAATCTTGACTGGGGTGTAAAACATTTATCCAGTCCGATCCATTGATATTTGTGAACTTCGTAACACTGTATTCATTTGTTACTAAGTGAATTTAGTCAGCCTTAATGTGGTGTAGAAGAACAAGTCTCATGCCTGAAGCTTCAAAATTATGAATTCAAGCTTTTGATCAAAGCATTTTTATGGACCAAATGTACAGGCTGCTTAGACTCCTGTGCCTTTAACTTCCGTTTTTTTATAGTTAATGAGTTACCTCTCTTCTTTAATTTATATACTCTGATGTGTGCTCTGTTTTAATAAATATATATTTGCCTGATGTATAATATTTAAATTTTACACTCTATAAAAAGTGATGTTTGAGTATTCTTTAGAAGAAGTAAATTGGATAAATGGATTTTACTACTAGTGTTGTATGCTCAAGTCAGTATTCTTTCACTTATATTATGGTTGTCAGAAGACAAACTTTCTCACACCAGGTTTGACCTGAGCTGGATGACCTAGATGATTAGAATCACTGTGATCTTTAAGTAACTGCTTTAGACATTAAAAGGACTAGCCCCTTACAAGAAGATGATCAGTAAAAGATCTTGTACTACAAAACCAGTGAAGAAAAGGAAAAAACCATAAGAAATATGAAAGAAAATATATACATAGATCTGTTATGCAAGACAGCAATGTTTTATGTTACATAACGTTAATTTTCCCATGTCAGTCTATCTTGTGGTTGATTGTTTTGACCTTTTTGCACTGAGCATTGATGATAATCATTCTGGAACTTTTCCAAAATGTAAGTTATGTAAGTGGGCGGGGCAGAAAAAAAAGTGTAAAGCTTTCCTTTCTTATTGTGATGTAATATACAGAAAGAATGAGACCAAGCCAAAGATAATTATTTCATATACTTTCTGTTACAAGTTGGTTATATAATGGTTTATATAGGTACATATTTTAGTCCTAGTAACTGCACTTCCTATGTGTTAAAACTGGGTGGTCTGAAAAGTGAATGGAGTGGAGTTTTACTTTGGTCAAGATTCCTTCACATATATTGAGGTGGTTAGTTCTTGTACAGAAAATTCAAAAGTAAAAACCACTGATTTTTGGCAAGCAGATTTTCTCACACTAGAGTATCATTCTATCTTGAATTCCAACCAAGGCTGTGAGAGGTGCTGTGAGACCACTTGGCCCCTTAAGTGGCTGATTTTTGTGTAAAGTACAAGTTAAATTAAAAGAGATTTTATATGATACTAATGTATTGGTCCTTTCTAGTTGTCATTGTGTTTGTGGTTTCAGTGTATGGCATTTTCAGTATATGTACAGCAATTTCAGCATACAGCATTTTTAGCATTCTACATTTTCAAATTACAATGCATCAGAGTAAATTTCTACAACTTGTTTTTCACCTACAGCTAAATTTGACAGAAGTTAGATTTAGGTAAAATATACGTAACTGATGCGTTAAACCTCCATACATTAAATCAATTAAAAAATTGATCATATCTAGTAAAATGTACCTGGGACAATTTCAAAATTGGGGTTGGATCAATATAAATGTACTCGACTGAGGTGGAGTGAGTAGGATACAATTGGCCATGCTTCATTTTAAAGAGATTTTTTAAAATCAATATTATGTTACAGTCTAGATGGAGGACGGAAATAGAAAAAGTTAATTACAAAGTCATTATTTCACTTTAAAACTAGGAGTGGTCATAATTTAGTTAATTGATAAATGGGAAATAACATAACAGTAAGCCCATATTAAAAAAATTGATAATTTGATTTTACAGCCAAAGTTGCCTTAAAGGAAATCTGTTTGAAGACAATGTGTTAATTATCAAAGTCATTATTTTACAATCAGGCTAGGATTAATCATTATATAGGAGAGATAAAATTAGTCAATAATATCTATATAGCATACTTAGTAGGCCTAATTTTTGAAATTTATTTTACCGTACATCAAACTTATCATAAAGGAACATCTAAAGGACAATTCTCTACAGTAGACAATATAGATTGAAATTTTGAATTATGCTAGTAAAGTCGTTGCAGTTTTGTCTCTTTTCAAGACTAGCTCATATATTGAAATATTATGCAACCTTTTTGTCAATTGTGGTAATTGCTGAGTGTTCATTGACTGAAAACCTGATAAAAAAATCCTAGTATTTTAATTCCTTAATGATATTTAAAACTCCTGTTTAAAGAATTTCTAAATTCTATTCTATTGAAGTTCTAAAAAGTGGTATTTAATGATAAAAATGTGAAGAACAACCAAGTTGTATTGTTGCTAACTTTAAACAAAGAAAAAAATTATTTGTAGTGTAGTGTCACAGCTTATCAAGTAATCAGAAATATTATTGATATTTAAAAAGTTTGCACATTATTAAAGTATATATACATGTATATAAACCAGGTCACTGGATAAAAATAATTTTGTAAATGTGCCAAATATATGTACATAATTATATAAAGCTCTGCACAGGTGGATAAAGAAAGATAATGTTTTTCACAGAGACCAAAAAAATCAAGTTAAATGGCGATGGCCTTAATAGTGTGTCACATGACATTCTGTGGAGGCGGCGGGGGTTATTAATGGCAGATAAACCTATATATTGTCAAAATATATGCAGGAACATTTTTTATACAGAAAACTATTTTAAAGTAAGGCCATATAAATAGGATGATTTAAAATTCTATGCAAATTATTAGTTTAATTAGCTCTGTAATTTTAAAGCCATAATTTTATGCAAGCAGTGAATAGTTTTTGTTTTTGTTTTAATAATTGATTGTAATTATTTTATTATTACAATTATTTGTTGGTTGATTTTCAACTTAGGAGCAAGTAGCAAATGTCCCACAAGATTCTTATAATAATTTTAAATCTTAACCAGGCAGAGCACACTGCAAAGATAAAAAATTTCTTCCACTTCACCTGTAGCTGGTGACATCTTGATATAAGAGAAATATTCTCACTGGGATGTAAAACGCCATTCAGTCTTCAATTAATCAATAAAAAAGTAAAAAATATGGATGTTCCCTTTTCAATTAAGGGGCCTCGGTGGCCGATTGGTCTGAAGCGCGCACTTATAGTTCACAGCGCCTCTCACCCCCTGGGTTCGAATCCTACTCAGGACAGATCCTAGTGTGAGAAAGTTTGTCAGTTTGCTTGCCGAAGGTCGGTGGTTTTCTAAAGGCACTCCGGTTTGCTCTACCATCCCAGAACTGACCACCCCGAAATTAGTGAAAGAATCTTGACTGGGGCGTAAAACACCATTACTCCTTTCCACTCCTTTTCAATTAATTATTGAGAATGCTGCGGCAAATTGCTCATATTGATGAAATATGAAGATTACATCTGGGTGAAATCATGCTTAATTTTAAAAAATGAAGGATTTTTCTATAACTTAAAGAAAACCCACATTGTTTTGTAAATAAGAATCTTAATTTTCTTAAATTGTAAAGAAATATATAAGTAATTTATTTGCTCTTTTGCTTTTATCTTCAATGAGGTAATTCCTTTATGAAAATACATGTATAAGAAAAAATTACAAAAATATCATGATTTTAGATGATATTGAAAAAAGTTTGCCAAATTTACTAAGTTAATTTATGGATTAAAAATTGCAAAATCAACAGGGAGTGCTGCAAGTATAGTTTTGTTGCCATGGTGAATATTTTGTATACAAACACATTAATGCCATCCCAGAATTGACCACCTCGAAATAAGTGAAGGATTTTTCTATAACTTAAAGAAAACCCACATTGTTTTGTAAATAAGAATCTTAATTTTCTTAAATTGTAAAGAAATATATAAGTAATTTATTTGCTCTTTTGCTTTTACTAGTATCTTCAATAAGGTAATTCCTTTATGAAAATACATGTATATTTGTAAATTTGCTGAGTATAATTTTATGGATTAAAAATTGCAAAATCATCAGGAAGTGCTGCAAGTATAGTTTTGTTGCCATGGTGAATATTTTGTATACAAACACATTAATGCTTTGTTGCATGGTGAATATTTTGTATACAAACACATTAATGCTTTGAATAACAAAATAATTATCCCTTTACCATCCAAAATAATAGTAAAACAGTAAAAAATAAATACAAGGAAGATTAATAAACCATACATATTGTGAATATTGAGTTGATAAGTGTAAAGTATAAATTGAAATATTCAGAAAATAACTCTTTTATTCACCAGAATATAAAAATTCATTTAAAATGATATTCTACCTTTTTGTTGTATATTACCACAAACTAACCACCCATTGACACCTTGATATTTTGATTATTAGCAAGTGCCAATTTTTCTAGGCAGATTCCTAGCTGGGAAGAACAGGCAAACACTCCTAGCTTTTCATTATAGTTAGTATTCACTATACATTTGGTAAGACCATGGGAGGTAACTCTTGTAATTGTAAAAAAATTATTTTGACTAGATTTTTGTAGAATGTAACTGTCATATTCTGATTTTAGGAAAAAAAATCTTTACTGAAAGCAATTTAGCCATTCTTTTCTTTCTGAAAGATAGACATATTACATCAAATAGCTAAATATTTAACAGTTATTTGGATAGGCAGAATAGGATTTATCGTATCGAAACATTATGTACTTTCTTGGGTGAAATGTTTTAAGACTGAAAAAATTAAATAATATTAAAAACCACTTTTCTGTTGCAGAATTTAAAGGAATTCCAGAAGAATTTCAGTCTATAAGATGACATTTTGTATCAGTATTTAATAAAATGAACCAAATTATTTAAAATTGCTATGTACATGTGAATATGTTTTATAGTGTTTCTAAAAATTATATAGATTTTTCTTAACTTGAACATTGTTTTATAGAAAACTTTGGATAAATACTGTCTGATAACTTGATTTTTTTTTTTTTTTTTGAAAACTTTGGATAACTAACTTGAACATTGAACTTTGTATTGTTGAAAACTTTGGATCACTAACTTAGATAACTAACTTGAACATTGAACATTGTTTTGTTGAAAACTTTGAATAACTAACTTGAACATTGAATGTTGTTTTGTTGAAAACTTTGGATAACTAACTTGAACAATGAACATTGTTTTGTTGAAAACTTTGGATAACTAACTTGGATAACTAACTTGAACATTGAATGTTGTTTTGTTGAAAACTTTGGATAACTAACTTGAACATTGAACATTGTTTTGTTGAAAACTTTGGATAACTAACTTGAACATTGAATGATGTTTGTTGAAAACTTTGGATAATAACTGTCTCATTACTTGAATGTTGTTTTGTTGAAAACCTGAATATGTTCTGTAAGATAACTTAAACATTGTTTTGTTGAAAACCTTTCATAATTATGTTTCAGTTGGTATTGGTACCTAAATAAGATTCACAACAACAAACCAGCAGTGACAGCTGTTTTTATACACTAATTTCAATGATGTTAAATAAATAGAAACAGGAAACAAAAATCAAAATTAACATAAAAAACAAGATACAGTTATCAAATAAATAAATGTACAACAGTTGTGGTTATAAAATAAGAATGAAACCAATGAAGCAGAACTAGAAGTAACATCTCAGCCGAGGACTTGACTCGGACTTGACCTTAATTAGTCATACCACAGTGGTTATTGTAAAGTCAAAATGAAAAAGATTAATGAATACAACAGCAGCTCAGAAAACTTTTGAAAATCAAATTAGATTTAGAAACAAGGTGACATTGTTTTGACAAATAATGATTTAACAACAGCTGTTGTTAATTCTGTGTAAGGTCATATAGATAATTAAATAAGATGTAAGTTAAACTCAAAGATCTTTATTTTTCATATGAAATGTGATATATATATATATATATATATATATATATATATATGCAAGATATCAGGCATATGATTAAAATGATAGAAAATAAATCATAGCCCTGACAATATTCATTTAGTCAATACATATATATATATGTCTCATATACAGCATTGATCTCTGACACAGTCAGTAGCTCATTATTTGGTTGTAATTTCTCAATGTTTTGTGATTGGTAAGTAATAGGTTATGGTTTGATTTAGGATGAGACTAATTTTTGGTATTTATTAAATAATTTAACTTATCTTGGCTTTTTGACTTTTTTCAGTCCACTCTGGCATCTTTAATGGCTTAATTAGTTTGATTTTAATTTGGTTTGTTTTTCATATATATAAATAGGAAAAGTTGTGGGTTTGTTTTCATTTTTCATTTGGCTTTAGAATTGTTTAGTGAATAAATGCATTGTGGGATTGATGAAAGATTTGAACAATATTTATAACTTATTAATTTTTGTAATTGATTGTTACATCTTCAGAAGCCTTATTATATTTGGTTTAGTTTGAAAGGCTGTATTTTTGACTCAGAATTGTAAAAATACTTTGACATCTTCAGTAGCTTAATTTGGTAAGTTTAGGATAGTAAATTAGAGGTTGTGGGTTTGATTAAGGATTGGACTCAAGTATCTGTCAAAACTCAGACGTCATCAGTAGCTTAATTGGGTTTAGTTTTAGTACATTAAAGGTTGTGGGTTTGATTCAGGATTGGACTCAAGTATCTGTCAAAACTCAGACGTCATCAGTAGCTTAATTGGGTTTAGTTTTAGTACATTAAAGGTTGTGGGTTTGATTCAGGATTGGACTCGAGTATCTGTCAAAACTCAGACGTCATCAGTAGCTTAATTGGGTTTAGTTTTAGTACATTAAAGGTTGTGGGTTTGATTCAGGATTGGACTCGAGTATCTGTCAAAACTCAGACGTCATCAGTAGCTTAATTGGGTTTAGTTCTGGTATATATGAGGTTGTGGGTTTGATTCAGGATTGGACTCATTTGTCAAAACTCGGACATCCTCAGTAGCTTAATTGGGTTTAGTTTTAGTGTATATGAGGTTGTGGGTTTGATTCAGAATTGGACTCATCTGTCTAATATCTTCAGTAGTTGATTAGGTTTGGAATGTTTTTTTTCATATTTATAAAAGGCTATGGGGTTGATTTATTGATTTGATCTGTTAAACTACTGGATGTCAATGACAACTACTTCATTAGTTAAGTTGGTTATAAGTGAAATGTTTAGTGTTTGAATTCTTGACATTTCTGCAAAAAATACATTATTAGTTGTATATTAATGTTTAAATTTAGTTGATTTATTAGATAGAATTGTTCTTTTAAAGTGTATAATCGTTTTAATAACCACATATTTATTAAAACATTTATGAATTAGATTTTCCTGAACATTAAATATGCCAGTCTTAATCACGTGTTCAAAAGTCTTGTAGGTCCTGTTATTTGTCTTCAGTTAGGTTTTTACGTTGTCATTTATTCTTTTTAAATGTGTCACTAGTGAGTTGTGGGAGCCTTTTTGGCCTTTTTACCGAGGTGAAGATGTAAATCATATAATGGTTATAAATGCCAGAAGGCCTTGAAAGTCTAAAGCGTGCTTGTTAATGCCATAATGTGGGTCTGTGTATATAATGGGTCTTTCAGTAGGTCTCGTAGTTTTAATTATGTAAATATTATCATATTACTTATGTCTCATTAAAAATCTTCTATAAAAACATAACATACTTAAGCTTGTCTGTATGTAAATCTTCTAACTGAATATAAATAATTGCTTTATGACTTTCAAAGATATAATAATTAGAAAATTCTGACATGTCAAAGTTGTGCAGGAGAGCCTAGTAACCAAGTGGTCGAAGTGTGGCTTGCAGAGTGCAGTGCTTCTCACTTACTAAGTGGAAAACCCACCCTGGCAGATCCTTAAGTATGTTAGTGTGTCAGTTCACTTCCAAAAATTCAAGGTCATTAATTTTTCTCTGGACATTCTGGTCTCCTCAATAATCTAAGAACAGACTCCCTCAATTTGCCTTTGACTTGAGTGTTAACACATTTCAACACTAAATGTATTTGGTGTTACAATATAATGCTTGGAAGCCTTATGTTACATAGCTAAGCTCTGGTATAAAATAGTGTTTGGTTTACTGTCCAATCTTTCCGAACTTGTGCTTGAAAGCCTTATGTGACATAGCTAAGCTGTGGTATAAAATAGTGTTCTGTTTACTGTCCAATCTTTCCGAACTTTGCTTGAAAGCCTTATGTGACATAGCTAAGCTGTGGTATAAATAGTGTTCTGTTTACTGTCCAATCTTTCCGAACTTGTGCTTGAAAGCCTTATGTGACATAGCTAAGCTGTGGTATAAAACAGTGTTCTGTTTACTGTCCAATCTTTCCGAACTTGTGCTTCAAAGCCTTATGTTACATAGCTAAGCTCTGGTATAAAATAGTGTTTGGTTTACTGTCCAGTCTTTCCGAACTTGTGCTTGAAAGCCTTATGTGACATAGCTAAGCTGTGGTATAAAATAGTGTTCTGTTTACTGTCCAATCTTTTTGAACTTGTGCTTGAAAGCCTTATGTGACATAGCTAAGCTCTGGTATAAAATAGTGTTTGGTTTACTGTCCAATCTTTCTGAACTTGTGCTTGAAAGCCTTATGTGACATAGCTAAGCTGTGGTATAAAATAGTGTTCTGTTTACTGTCCAATCTTTTTGAACTTGTGCTTGAAAGCCTTATGTGACATAGCCAAGCTCTGGTATAAAATAGTGTTCTGTTTACTGTCCAATCTTTCGAACTTGTGCTTGAAAGCCTTATGTGACATAGCTAAGCTGTGGTATAAAAAAGTGTTCTGTTTACTGTCCAATCTTTTCGAACTTGTGCTTGAAAGCCTTATGTGACATAGCTAAGCTGTGGTATAAAATAGTGTTCAGTTTACTGTCCAATCTGAATTTGTTCTTGAAAG
The DNA here is from genome assembly GCA_029721355.1 of Tegillarca granosa. Lineage (NCBI taxonomy): Eukaryota > Metazoa > Mollusca > Bivalvia > Arcoida > Arcidae > Tegillarca > Tegillarca granosa. The sequence continues at coordinate 46,284,123 of CM056597.1, read as the reverse complement.
CCTTATGTGACATAGCTAAGCTGTGGTATAAAATAGTGTTCTGTTTACTGTCCAATCTTTCCGAACTTGTGCTTGAAAGCCTTATGTGACATAGCTAAGCTGTGGTATAAAATAGTGTTCTGTTTACTATCCAATCTTTCCGAACTTGTGCTTGAAAGCCTTTTGTGACATAGCTAAGCTCTGGTATAAAATAGTGTTCTGTTTACTGTCCAATCTTTCCGAACTTGTGCTTGAAAGCCTTATGTGACAAAGCTAAGCTGTGGTATAAAATAGTGTTCAGTTTACTGTCCAATCTTTCCGAACTTGCTTGAAAGCCTTATGTGACATAGCTAAGCTGTGGTATAAAATAGTGTTCTGTTTACTGTCCAATCTTTTTGAACTTGTGCTTGAAAGCCTTATGTGACATAGCTAAGCTGTGGTATAAAATAGTGTTCTGTTTACTGTCCAATCTTTTCGAACTTGTGCTTGAAAGCCTTATGTGACATAGCTAAGCTGTGGTATAAAATAGTGTTCTGTTTACTGTCCAATCTTTTCGAACTTGTGCTTGAAAGCCTTATGTGAAAAAGCTAAGCTGTGGTATAAAATAGTGTTCAGTTTACTGTCCAATCTTTCCGAACTTGTGCTTGAAAGCCTTATGTGACATAGCTAAGCTGTGGTATAAAATAGTGTTCTGTTTACTGTCCAATCTTTTTGAACTTGTGCTTGAAAGCCTTATGTGACATAGCCAAGCTCTGGTATAAAATAGTGTTCTGTTTACTGTCCAATCTTTTTGAACTTGTGCTTGAAAGCCTTATGTGACATAGCTAAGCTGTGGTATAAAATAGTGTTCTGTTAACTGTCCAATCTTTTTTAACTTGTGCTTGAAAGCCTTATGTGGCATAGCTAAGCTGTGGTATAAAATAGTGTTCTGTTTACTGTCCAATCTTTCCGAACTTGTGCTTGAAAGCCTTATGTGACATAGCTAAGCTGTGGTATAAAATAGTGTTCAGTTTACTGTCCAATCTGTCTTGAGCTTGTATTAAGTACAAAGGAAAAAAATTCTGGCTTTAAAAAAAAACAAAAAAAAAAAAAAAAACATCCAGTATGTACAATAGTACAAGTTACAAAAAAGTAAAGGAAAATAGATAATACCGGGTTATAATTATTATTATAATAATAATAAATGATCTCAACAGACTAGTTTTGTTTTAAAGTGCATATTGCCAGTCCTTGTAATATTCTTATTGAATGAACACTAACTATGCAGTACATGTTGAGTTGAGAGATGTTAATTAGTGTAATTTTAATAATTATCTATTTCATATTTGTTCAAAGATAAAATTTAGAACTAATGGTGACAAATTGGTTTTTTATATAATTTATAACATGTGTTATTTTTTCCCTCGAAAAACTAGAGTTATTCTTTGCTTGTTTTGAAATAACTGGTTGTAAAACACCATAAGTCAACTCATCACATGATGTGTCACTTTAACATGCCTTAATTATGTAATATATCTTTATTTCCATGTCACATTTCTGCTGACCATCTCTGTTATTTTTCCCCTTTAACTAACATTGATATAATCAAATAATAAAGTTAACACATTAATTACCAGTATAAACTATTGTTTCTTTAACAGTTTAGGGAATACAACAATGTTTTAAATGTGCAATCGTTACATAGAAATTTGTTGAGTAACTTTAGTTAGTGAAGATCTTGTATATATGCATGCATGCAGGTAAAAAAATGAAACCAGGAAGTGAACTATATGACCTTGATAAAGAAATGTGTATTGTATTTGAGATTGGATATTGACATTTTGATATTTCAGGTTTTGACATTTTCTGTAATAATTGTAAGAACAAAAAAGTGTGTATTATCTATTGGTCATTATATTATGAAAAATATCTATGTTATTATGGAGTCATTTAGGGTTTCATGGCTGTAACTTTGTCATAAAAACATAGAAATTGTCTTCATTGTATAAGAGACATGATATGGCTATATTGTATAGATAATACATGATTATTTGTAACGTATAAAATGTAAAGGTTATGTACTTAGAAAAAGTCAAAGAGTCTATGGCCATTAGATAAGAAATCACAAATATGTGGAAAAAACTCTTATTGCGAATTCACAAAAATGAGAAAATCACTTAATGCAAGATGTTTACAATTTTAAGTTCAAAATATCAAAATGGAAAATAAAATAAAAAGAGTAGATCAGCACCTGATAAAATGTAGTTTCATTCTAAAGCTTGACCAGGTTATTTTAAATAATGATTAATACAAGTTCTAGTTAAATGTTGATGTTGCATACTGATTTTAAACTAAATGTAAGTGATGTGTTACCTGGGAATTTTACCATTCATCTTACAGGATAATATTTTCACTATTTAACTGCTGTTATATAGGTTTTAAACATACATCAGAGAACAATCTGAAATTCTCAATGATAGATGAATAGGTGACTTAAAGATCAATATTTTTAAAATTTCTACTTTTAGAAGAGTTGCTTCCCTTTGAGCCCTGTAACACCATGTACCGGTAAATGCAAAAACTTTAGCACTGGATTTTAAGTTTTGTTAAATTAGTAATTAACATATATTTTAACTATGGTTTGTATTTCAGACCATTTATTTAAAGTCAGATTGATAAATACAATATGGAAATGAGTACTGTATATTTTGCATTGCTTGCCATGTAGGCCATAGGGGCCTTGGTGGCCGAGTGGTCTAAAGCGCATGCTTACTGATCACAGTGTCTCTCACCACCTGGGTTCGAATCCCACTCAGGACAGATCCTAGTGTGAGAAAGTTTGTCAGTTCGCCTGCCGAAGGTCAGTGGTTTTCTCCAAGCACTGCGTTTTCCTCCACCATCTCAGAACTTACCGCCTCGAAATAAGTGAAAGAATCTTGACTGGGGCGTAAAACACCCTTACTTCACTCCATAAAAGGGCAAAGCTAGATGCAATGCTAAGTAGAACACTTTCACATTATAATGTAATGATGATATATTTTCTTATTAATATCTGTTTATCTCTTTGAAATACATGTACAAAAAAAAAAAAAAATTGTGGTGGTCTTGGAGTGAATGTTAATGTACAATGATTTTAGATAATAAATATTGATAAGTTTTTAATTAATTTTTTGGGATTGGTAAAATACATGTGATTTGTTTATGCTGTTATTCTGGTAACAGTTCATCACAACATTTAGTTATCTACTTTCTATTTAGTATATTTTTATTTTTAGTTTTATTAGCTCACCTGAGCTGAAAGCTCAGATGAGCTATTGCGATGGTTCACCGTCCGTCGTCTGTCGTGCGTCGTGCATCGTGCGTCGTCCGTCGTGCATTAACATTTTACATTTTAATCAACTCCTCTAAAACTACTTACCCAAATTTGATGAAACTTGGTGATGATGATGTCTGGGTGAAGGCCTTTCAGATTTGCACATATGAAGGAGTTATGTCCCCTTGGGGCCCCATAAGGGGGGAAATAGTGAAAAACTTTAAAAATCTTCTCCTCTGAATGTACAAGTGATATACCTTAGTTATTTCACTTATAACATTCTTAGGTCATATGTAGATATTTGGACAACGATCATTTTGATATATGGTTCAAGGTCATATGTTGAAAGGTCAAGGTCACAGCTGCAAAAGAAAAGTTAAATTGCTAATTATCTTGAAAACTATTAACTTTTTGTATAGGCATGTATATTAGAATATTGTAGGTATTGACATGACACTCATTTCGATATATGGTTCAAAGTCATATGTTGAAAGGTCAAGGTCACAGTTGCAAAAGAAGACTTAAATTGCTAATTATCTTGAAAACTATAAACTTTTTGTATAGGCATGTATATTAGAATATTGTAGGTATTGACATGACGATCATTTTGATATATAGTTCAAGTTCATTTGTTGAAAGGTCAAGGTCACAGCTGCAAAAGTAGACTTAAATTGCTAATTATCTTGAAAACTATTAACTTTTTGTATAGGCGTGTATATTAGAATATTGTAGGTATTGACATGATGATCATTTTGATATATGGTTCAAGGTCATATGTTGAAAGGTCAAGTTCACAACTGCAAAAGTAGACTTAAATTGCTAATTATCTTGAAAACTATTAACTTTTTGTATAGGCGTGTATATTAGAATATTGTAGGTATTGACATGATGATCATTTTGATATATGGTTCAAGGTCATATGTTGAAAGGTCAAGTTCACAACTGCAAAAGAAGACTTAAATTGCTAATTATCTTGAAAACTATTAACTTTTTGTATGGGCATGTATTTTAGAATATTGTAGGTATTGACATGACGATGATTTTAATATATAGTTCAAGGTCATATGTCAAAAGATCAAGGTCACAACTGCAAAAGAAGACTTAAATTGCTAATTATCTTGTAAACTATTAACTTTTTGTATAGGCATGCATATTGGAATATTGTAGATATTGACGTGGCAATCATTTTGATATATGATTCAAGGTCATATGTTGAAAGGTCAAGGTGACAGCTGCAAAAGAAGACTACAGTCACTTTATGCATATTAGCTGCTTATTAATGAAATGTGACTGAATATTTCTGATTAATTTTTTTGGGAGTTCTTGAGTTTCTTTAAATTTTCTGTACTTGATATATTGTCTGTTGCACTTTGTAAACAATTTTGGAGATATTCTCAGGTGAGCGTTAAGGCCCATGGGCCTCTTGTATATTTTACAGATCGCATTTCCAGTTGGACAAGAAGCTTCATCAAGGATTCTGTTAATATTCCCATATGTTACCTTGATGTCCTGTATCTGTATGGAATTAATGTCAGTGCCTTTAATCCCACAACTTTTAGCTGCCTTATTCACCAAAATCGGATGTTAAGTAGGTAAGAGTTTCTAGGATTGTTACAAGTAAAAGCTGCATAAATGAGTGTTCCAGCATTCCCTGTGATTTAAAGTGCTGACTGGATCACTGGTACATGTAACAAATTTATATTAAGGCCTTAATATCTGTATAAGAAAATTTTTTGTGAAAAACAGCATGATATTGTAAAAAAAAACACTGTTACATATGTCTTTTTTTCAACAAAATTTAAAGATTCAATAAAAACAGGTATTCTTAGCTACTACTCTGCATCATGTATCACCAGAGAAAAAATGTATTCTAGTTAACATGTAATACTGTGATTCTCTACTTTTTTGTTAAAAAATTTAAAAAACAAAAAAAAAGGCAAAAAGGTAAAGCCATTCTTTGGCCACGTGAATATTTGTGCTGACTCACAAAATTAGGTGACTGGGACATTTTTGGTAAGAATTGCATTATATGCCATAAATATTGTGTTTTGACTTTTTGAACATGTTTTAAATGTATTGCGGGGGCATATAGAATATGATTTATTGTTGCTGTCTAGTTCAAATAAATTACACACAGTAATTAAATATACAGGTTACAACATATATACATACGCCCACCCAAAATGAAAAAAAAAAGGTACAACTTCCAAAAGTTAAAAAAAAAAGTTATTTAGATCTTTACAAGATCTTTAAACAATCTCTATGTTAGTATATATCTTTGTTAATTTACAATTTCTACATTATAATGAAGAACAGGATATGTCAGTTTTAAAGCAATCTTTTTGATATTCTGACAAACGATATTGTTTCTTGTGTTAGCAATGTCATTATTGTTGTTATGTTATGCGACAGTGATGGATTTCAAGTAGTGGAGCAAAGTTTTATGTTTATCAGCATTGTAATTATTGTAATTTACCTATAACACCAGTTTTTATGCTTTGTGAAGTTTTACGTATATTCAACAGTTTTACGTGTATTTGACAGCACATGTCATTTTTTCACATATTTTCTACTTGTTTTTTGCATTAATGCATTGTTATGCAGATAATTACATTGTAAACATATTTAATTAGTTACAAATAAAATTCACTCACTACCGGAAAAAGGATTGGATGATGACAAACACATTTTACACCAAACTGCCCTTTCCATCAAGTCTAGTTCAGCAATTACTAATAAATTGATCGTGTATTATTTAAAGAATAATTTTTTTTAAGTAACCCACATATTGATGAAATGTGCTATAAAAAATTTTCAACTTTGAAACAAAAGTTGAAAGGTCAAGGTGAAAGTTTGAGTCGTTAATTTTCTCGTTAACTATGAAATTGGTGTAATCTATAATATAAATTACACCATTGTTTGTTCTTAACTAAAAATAGCTTTTTGGTAAAGCTTGAGTCAAAGAACCCTGCTATTTTTATCCAAGTTGCAACAAAGTTGCATTTAGCTATTAATTTGGCGATGCAAGTGGGTGGGCGATATCAGTAGTTTTCCGACTTTTTTCCTAAAAGCTTACAGATGTTTGTATTTGAGTCTACCATCTTAAAGTTACAGACCAAACTTGAGTTTTGTTCCAGTTGTCTTGGTTTTTTTTTTTTTTTTTTAGGCAAAATTATGGGCCCCCAGTCTGACATTATCAGCAGTGATTTGCATATTACTATGTGCAGGGTAGATCCAAATTCATAAATAACTTTTTTTCTTGGGGGGGGGGGGGTGTTAGAGGGAGAAATACTTACTTTCATTACTTGGTCTGCATCAGTTTCAACATAAATTTGTATGTTCTATATCTGTCTAAACCATTTTCAATATTACATGTACTAATACATTAGGTATAAGGCTTTGTACTTTACATACTATCAGGTAACAAGGCTTTGTACTTTGAAGGACTTTAAGATATAATAAGTCTTTTGTACTTTCATGCCTTTGAGACCTTTTCCAGGTTTTATGTTAGAAAGTCCTGCAGTAAGAAAAATATCATTTTTTACTCTGATATAATTTGGTTTTGAATTTCCTCAATTTACTACATTCCATCTTATTTTCAATATCTGTGTCTGTGTTTGGTCATCATTTGATTATCAAACAGCTATTTTATGGCTATAGAATCACAGGATTTTATAAAAGCTTTTGTTTGACGCAATATAAACATCCATTCAGTTAAATAATCATGTGAGGTAACATTATTATTTCTTAAATTGAAATCATTATATTGATTAACCACATGTATATAAATAAACGTGATGTCATATATCAATGGATCCTGGTCTTAAAATGGTTGTGTAACTTTATTTCTTATAATCGGTTCATTTCTGCATTTGAATTTTCAGCTATTTTAAAAAAAAAGTCATTTTCAAGGTATTAAGACTTCTTTATATGTAAAAACTGTTAATACTTGTTTACCTGTACTGGTAAAATTTTTATAAAAAAATACTGGTAATAAAAATAAGTGACTTGGTCATTTTTTTTTGGTACTGTCTGATACCGTACATCAGTTTTATAATACCAGTAATTATCCTTAAAGTTATTGAAGGCAGTCATTCAGTCATACTCGTAAAGTTATTATGAACCAGCTGACTGAATGACCCCCCCCCCCCCCTTTCCATTTTTTCTTGGAAAAATTATATACTAGTATTTATATACTAGTATATAATATATATTAAGAGTTATAAATGGTCGTAAAGTATGAAGGTGCTAAGACTAGTTTTACACTTGGATGAGTCCGATAGAGGACAATATATGTCAATGTCGACCATGTGTGTGTCCTGTTGTACAGGTTCATCAGAAAGGTTCCACAAATTCTGTTTTACCTAGATCTTTTGAATGACAGTTTTACGTTCACCATGACACCGGTGACAAATCACACCAGTTTGTAAGTAAGGTTAATTTCTTACAATCTATTATCACATTTGTAAAAAACTTGGGGACTAATTAGGATGATTTGAAATGAAGACACAGTAATAGCAAGTGCACCTGAAAAAAGAAAAATATGACATGCAAAGAATTTTTACCCTGTTGTCATACGTGGTTGTAGTTTTCTAACTGTTGTACCTGTTTTCTAAGGAATACTCTTGTTTGAAAAGTTTTTCACCACAAAGATTTGCGGATGCAAAGCAGGTAACTTAAGTTTTCTTCGAAATTGCCGATTTCTAATTACTGGTATAAATGTTTTCATTGGGTTTATAACTTGTTTTTGTTTTAAACTGCCTGAACATTCGTGCATTTTTGTTAAATTTAAAAAAAAAAATTTGCACTTGTGAAATTAATTAATTCAACTGGAGTGTGGTAATGATGTCAAGATTCTTAAACTTATATTGAGACAGTCAGTTCTAGGATGTGTGAGAAGAACGAAGTACCAAAACAAACTAGAATCCTTTAGAATTTTTGCAAACTGACAGTTTCAGATATTTTCTGTCTTATAGGATAAATAAGTGATAAATGTAGTAGTGTATTTCTTTTTTTTTTTTTTTTACCAGTGTCTTTTTGATGCATTTTTTAGAGCTTTTGTTAAGTTTTTCTGTGCCAAGTAGAGAAATTTAATGCCATGTCCCTAGGTTTGAGGTGAGACATCACTTTAGATATATTTCTGACAATTGAAAGTTGGGTTGAAATTTTTCTCGTTGTATGTCCAGTCATATGAGAGTTGTTCAATATGTAATGTGTATTATACTTGTTCCTGTGTTTGGTCATTTGTCAATATATGCAGAATCCTTCTGGCAGAATTTTTTCATACTTTTAAAATATGTTTTAAATTGAAATGTACCCATGATAGTGATATGTCAACAGCTTTGGCAATATCACAAATTGTATATCTCCAATCACTTTCAATTACTAGTATTTTCCTGACTTTTGAGACATTTGCCTTGCCTGTTACAGTCAAAGGTCAGCAAGATTTTGCTGCATCTCTATTGGACTCTGTGCCAGTCATAAATTTCTTTCTCCACCTACAAACTGTTTCATAAGATGCCTTATCAGACCCAAAAACTTCTCCAATTCAGTAAAAATCTGTATTACAGAATGACTGAGTTTTGTGAAAAATTTTTATTTAAGCTCTACTTTTTTTTTCAATATTCTTAACCATTTCTCAACCAACAGTGGTCAACGACTGGCTCTATTGAACTGGCTATTATTTTAAAACAATGCGGAGCTGAAATCAGGTATTTATACTGTTGGAAAGGTATTGAATAGAGCTATTCAAGCATATCATCAACGAAATTGTGCAAATGGTTATTGCACTGTGGTATGATATACATTACATATCGAACAGCCCTTGTACATATTTTTCTGCAATAGCTCTTGTTGTGTGGGTCCTTCAAAGGATCGAGACCTTAAAATTGATGTCCCATATGACAGAAGGCATGGCACATTAAATAACCTTCCCTGCACATTGCCCTAATTGCACTGTAAAGATAAAAATTTCTGCCACTTCAACTATAGCTGGTGACATCTTGATATAAGTAAAATATTCTTGACTGGGATGTAAAACTCCATTAAATCAATCAGTCTTCTTGTTTAGCATGGTTCATGGCTAAATAAATAAAAAATAAATAAATAAATTTGGTTTTCATAATAACAGTTACCATAAGTGCTAATAAGCCATGTTTTGTAGATATAGTCAGCTGAGCTTTTGTATAACTTTGTTTTAGATTCATTTAATATAAACGACTATTAATCTTGATATTTATAATGGCTAAAATTTCATCGGAGATCTGGGATCATTGTACATACTTACTGACATATGAGATATGTATGGGTAAATGTCCTAATATCAATCAGTGATCTTCTTGTCAGCTGAGGGTAGTTTTTGTTATTATAATTATGATCAGTAAAGCAGAGATTCTTATTTTTTTTTACAAAATGAAAAAAAAAAGACTCTTTTCTGGTCTACCAATCAGCAAGTTTTGGGCGATTTATATAACAAAATTTTACAACTTTATAAAACATGTAGTAGCACTATTATGAAACACATGATGGAGCAGTTTGTAAAAATGTTTTTGATATCTGCTGTTTTCTTTGGCTTGCAGGCATTGACTTGACCCTGATAGAACACTAGCCTGTAATGAAGTGAAATTTATGTTTCATTGTTAATTACTTAATCATATTATATCTAGGCACCAAGTTAACAAATAAAGGTACTACATGAAGAATATGAAATCCTACTTCAATTCTAGCATGATGCCCTGTGTTTTATTTTAATGCCTTATATTTATGGAGTGGCCTTGGCTACGCGCTTACTGACCACAATTCCTATGACACTGTGTAGTATTAAATCCAACTTTTGGCAGATCCTAATCACAATTCCTATCACTGTTTTAATTAAATTTAACTTTGGGAGATCAGAGTGTGAGAAAGTTTGTTAGTTTGCTTGAAGAAAGTCTGAGGTTTTCTCAGTTTCCTTCCATCCCTGAACTGACTATATCATTGTAAGGGAAAGAATCTTAGATAAGGCATAAAACTCCATGACACTTTTTCAATATGCCACTGATGCTTTTTTCAATCTTTATTGACTTGTGTTGTCATATGTGCCCTTGGTAAATTATATAGTCATCACTGTATGTCTGAAGTATAGCCTGACCAGGCTGCAGATCTACAGAAATAACTGAGCAACAAATGCCATTTTGTCTCGTGGTTTCCTTATCTGTTTATTTTGTTGAAGCATGTTGTTCTGACCACAGTTTCACAATCAATTATTCAATGCAGTGTACACTCAACTCAAATTCGGGAATATTTCAATGTCAGTTTTCAAAGACATTACACTGTTAAAATTGAATATCTAATGTTATATTTGAATTGTTTGGTGTAGGTTTGTTGAACAAAATCAGACATCATGCCTCATAAAAACTAAAACTTTTGAAATATGAATGAGAGAAAAATTGGAACATTTGAGTTAAGTGTACACTCAATTGAGTAAATGATTGTGAAACTGGGGCCTGGTCATTGCCATATTTAGTGGGTTTTTTGGTCTGCTGACTACATTGTATCTAGTTTATATTGTTAGTTACACTAAGACTATAACTACTTTTGTACTGTACTGTATTGTACTACTGTACAGTTATGTAGTTGATTTTGACCTTGCACAGTAAGATAGTCTTGTGATATTTGTATAATTGGTATATATCATTATTTCTCGCATATGTGATAGATGTATCTCACTGAATTGGTGGTACAGTATTTTTCCATATCGCACCCCGCTTGCACATGTGTAGCCTATCTCAGATGAACGGGGACTACATTTCTTTTCAATTGCAAAGGTCATAATTTAGTGTGAAAAAATTATATGAAAACAACAAAAAAGACTTTTTGATGATATATATATAAAGAGAAAAATCATTGTTTTTGTTTTATCGCGTAGGCTCACATTCTGCTGTGAGTGAAACGTTATTGTTATTGTTGCGTGTCTTGATTTATCCGCTAGCAAAACCTTGCATTGTAATAGTAGGGATTCCGGTGTTTTTTCGTAGATTATATGCCAGAAAAATAATCAATTACTCGACTGAGGTCGAGATGGGGAAATTCCGACCTCATGGTCAGATTTTTTTTCATCTCAAACTCAATCAGAATTTCCCCATCTCGACCTCAAACTCGTAATAGATTTTCTTTATATCTTCTACCTATACATATTGTTTTGTCATGTTGATGACAGAATAATTAGTATGCATCTTAGTTTTATAGTTTCCTGTTTTCAGTTTATTGCCAAGAATAAACCCTCTCAATCAGTTATTGTAATTGTACAATTTCTTTATATATATTTATATATATATTCCTGGAATTTTGTTGTATAATTAATGATATAAACACAGTTAAATCTATCCACTAAACCAGGAAATGAATTAAAATAAAAGTTTAGAGTATTTAGTTTTAAGAAAATAAATTTCATTGATTTCCTTTAAATTATTGTGTTTTTCATGTTAAAACTTTGTGTCTGTTACAAATATATTATAATCCAACTAGTAGCTGGGTAGATAGAGGGTAGAGCTGAAGATTTTGGGTACCGACCTTGGTTCTCTCTGTCTTAGGTTCAAATAGCACTAAGACGAAATCCTACCTAGTGTAAGAAAACTTCTCAGTTTGTTTGGCTTTCTCCGTTTAACTCCACCTTCCATAAAATTACTGTCAAAGTAAAAGAATCTTGACAAATGTAAGCTTTGCTGTTTTTAACCTGTTGACAAAAATGAACTTTCTTGTAAGGTCAAAATATATTATGAACACTTTTTAGTAAGTTGTTCTATATTGACCAAAATTTTGATCTTATCTTAGAAAATAATTTTCAGGATGGTGTTTAATTTAAACAGATTTTAATATAAAATTGTTTATGATGAATATATATTTTTGAATTCATTTTCATATCACATATTTTTTTTTTTTTTTTTTTTTTTTTTTTTTTTTTTGGGGGGGGGGGGGGGGGATGAGTTAAAATGTAGATGGTGACACTTACATTGAAAGCCCATGAAATACAACATCTACTGTATGGCTTATATTTAGGTGGGGCAAATAATGATTTAAAGTCCATCCATAATTATTCTAAGAAATCTATAATTACACTAGAGGATTCCGATGATGATATTAAGCTTATTTTTCATAACAACTGATGAAGATATATATCCTGTTTACAGTCTATCAAAGTGTTTTACTGTAGTTGTAAAACCAATAATTAATTTATAGACATAAAATTAGTTTTAACATTTACATGTGCAATAAAGTTGAAAAGAAATCAGAAAATGTCAACATATTGAAGTCAAACCCCCCCCCCCCCCCCCCAAAAAAAAAAAAAAACAAAAAAAAACAAAAAAAACAAAAAAAACAGAAAGTTTAAATTAATATTAATGTAGTCATAGGAATACAAATATACATTGAAATATTTCTAATTTTGTTGGTCCTTTTAAATTGATCTATCTTGCATCTAAAAACACACAACCTTTTTGCACACCTGTGCTCAGGGTACAATGTGCAACTTATGTCATAATGTGTTGACATGTGAGGCTAAGTGTTAATAGTCAGAATAGATTAAATGCATAGAAATGCAATACTGTCCCAAGAACAGCTCTTGTTCTCCTTGCTTAGTTTTGAAAAGAATTTGCTTGTCAGGTGCTAGGTTGATTCATTCATTCATTCATTCATTGATCAGTCAATTGATTGATTCATTGATTGATTGATTAAAATCAATTTTAATATTTCATAAAAAAGATATTGATGAATAAACATTAACAAAAATTTAGAGGGTTAAAACATTCTAGGCCATTTTGGGACAAATTGTGATTTAAGGAGAGGTGGAATTTATAGAGCCCAAAGGTTTTTTTTTCCAATTTTATTTTGGCTCGCATGCACAGATAAATTTTTTTTAAATTGAGAAAATTTACAGATTTCAGTGGTAGTAACAATTATATGATGCATATTGGTATCTTGGATTGACCATTGACACAATTTGTTGGTTGTAAAAGATTTATTTTTATTGGCTTATATTAAAAATGTGGGTGTAATTGAATTACATTGCATAACCGAATTGTTTATATGTGTTACCTTTCACAGAATCGTCCCTTGATCAGTATTGTTTTGTATTGATGTGTTGTTTTAACTGAAGTAATAAAAAGTGAAGCTTTACATGAAGTGAATATTCAATTAAAACCAACTTTTTGATTCTTATAGATAGATTGAGACATTGCCCAGAGGCATTTCTGAGATTTTTTTTTTTTTTTTTATCAAACTAGAATTAATTATAAAGTCATTAAGTATGTATGTTTTACCATGGAAACAATTGTTTAATTTTTACCTAGTATAAAAAAATTCCATGTTTAACTTCTGTTATAAAGTAATCGCACATTGACAAGGACATTCATCTTAGTTGACAGCAAGGGACATAATTGTCAATTGAGTGCCTTTCTCAGCTTTATAGTCCATATGTATACCATATATGAATGGGAGGTACAAGGTGTACAGAGATATTTAAGGAATTTTTATACCACCATATTTATGAGCCAATAATAGCCATTATTCTTTTTAAAAGTGTATTCATTGATTTAGTACCAATTAACCTGCATATTTTTAATGATTTTAACATTATTTAAAAGTGTGAATTTTCATCAGGGGTTTGTCAGACCAGGTGATAATGACATTCAACAATGATGTTTTTGTTGTAATTATGACAGTCATAAAATTCACAAGTATATCATTACTTTTCATATTTTTAAGAGAAATTATTTTTTTCACATTTATCAACTTGACAAAAAATATTTACTCTTGTCCAATGGAGTTTGAAGTCTTTTTTCTTTTTTTTAACCTTACAGATGTCATGGGATTTGTTGAGAACAGTACAGAATTATGTTTTTGTTTCTTAAACAACTCACATGTTTAGTGAACACGTGATAATGTTTTCAGATCAAGAGATGTTAATGAAAAGAGAAAACGTCTGTGTTTAAGTCAACATATTTAAACCATACAAAGTCAAAGAAAATATATATATGACCTTTTGAGAAACTAACTGCATTTAAAAAACCCATCAAAATTGACTTGAACACCAAATTTTGTCAGACAAACCTTGAAGACTTGACATTCTGTGTACATAGGCTTCTGAGAAATTGAAGTACTAAATAGATATAAACATAATGTTTTTGTTTACAATGACACACACACACACACACACACACACACACACACACACACACACACACACACATATATATGATTAGTACAGATTAATGTGAAACATGGTGCTGTATCCTAATGATGTATTTTAATTATACAGTAATTTTAAACCTTCAGCTGGTAATCAACCTTAAATATATAAAAAAAAAAGGTAAGATTAAAATCTAAGACTGTCATTGTGACAAATGTTGGACCAAAATCAATTTTTTCTCCAGTTTCCATCCTTAGCCTAATTAAAAGACAGGCGCCATGATCTTTTAGCTAGCAAACTAGACCATTCACACACTAGCATTGCTCTAATTTCCAAGACCCAGTTTGAATCTGAAAAGGGTCAATAGGGAGCTCTAATGTTAATTACCACGGTAACCTTAATAACTGTACTGTTTGTTGACAACAGATGGACGATAAATATTTTTAATTTGATTATTTTATTCATTCAATAATACTAGTAGGTGTTAATAAATTACTTAATCATCAAGGTTGACCAGTGTGAGATGATGACAACTAGCCGAGGGCTAATATATATCATGTCTGATAGACACAGTTAGTTGTAAATAAAATATTATTTTATTATTTTAATATCTTGTCAATGAATAATGAACATGATTAGGCCAGTGATCATGTGTCACAGAGTGTTAAATAAAATACATGTATCTCGTTTTTAATGAGTATCATTAAACCATGACCATTCAATCTACCTTCCATCACATATAACTCTTCCTTCAAGATAAGAGAAACAAAAAAATTTAACATAAATTTAAAAAAAATAGGATCATCTACTGTTATTCTAAACATTAATTGATTAATTGAATAGGTTTTTAATGCCCAGTCAAAAATATTTCACTTATCTCACATTAAAGGCAGTGCACTGAGGGAAATGTGCAGAGAGGGGTTTTTAAGCATCCCATGCTTACCATGACATGGAACATCATTTTTTAAGGTCTTCTCTGAAGGAACATGTGACTTTTTATTTCTAAATTCTGATTGCTTGGAGAAAGAACAGTCATTGCCTATTTTCAAGTCTTGGTCAGACCTGGCCAGGTTATTCTAAGTAGAAATAATACCTAGTTAAAATCTTGTTAATGTAATATATTATATTAAACTTGACAAGCCAGTTACTTTTAACTTGCCAGAGTGGCACAGTTATAACACAGGTCATGCTGCTTTTTGTAAGTTTTGTGAAGGATTAATGCAATTGTTTTACCTTGCCAGAGTGGCACAATTATAATACAGGTCCTGTCGCTTTTTGTAAGTTTTGTGAGGGATTTATGCAATTGTTTTACCTTGCTAGATTGGCACAGTTATAACACAGGTCATGTCGCTTTTTGTAAGTTTTGTGAGGAATTTATCCAAATGTTTTACCTCGCCAGAGTGGCACAATTATAACACAGGTCATGCTGCTTTTGTGAGTTTGGTAAGGGATTTATCCAAATTTCTATACCATGCCAGAGTGGCACAGTTTAACACAGATCATGCTGCTTTTTGTGGGTTTTGTGAGGGATTTATCTAATTTTTTTTACCTTGCCAGTGGCAAAGTTATAACACAGGTCATGCAGCTTTTTTGAGTTTTGTTAGGATTTGAGTTGAGTTGAGTAATGGTGTTTAATGTCCCAGTCAAGAATATTTCCCTTATATTGAGACATCGCCAGCTATAGGTGAAAGTGCAGAAATTTTGCCTGTGCGTTGTGCTGATGGCATTATACAGCAGGGTTCTTTATCGTGCCATGCCTGCCATGACACGGGACCTTGTTTAATTTAAGTCCCCATCCGAAAGAACCATGACTTTCATTTCGTAACGCTAAGTGCTCGGCGAAAGAACAGTCACTACCCACTTTCAAGTCTTGGGTCAGACCTGACTGGGGTTCGAACCCACTACCTTCCACTTAAGTTTTGTTAGGAATTTATCCAATTGTTTTACCTTTCTGAAGTGGCACAGTTATAACATACATCATGCCGCTTTTGTGAGTTTTGTGAGGCATTTATCAAATTGTTTTACCTTGCTTGAGTTGCACAGTTATAACAAAGGTCATGTTGCTTTTTGTTAGTTTTGTGAGGGATTTATGCAATTGTTTTACCTTGCTAGAGTGGCACAGTTATAACACATTTTGTAAGTTTTGTGAAGGATTTATGACTTTCTTGTTTGTCATTGTAAGTTTAATATTCATAATTGTTGTTATTCCCTAACACAAGAAAATCATTATCTGAAGCTTTTAATTATTTTTGAGGCTAGCTGAATGATTTAAATAAATAATAAGTAAATGTAAATTTAAAATGCTTTTTCAGAATTATTGTTAATTAAGAAATGAAATTTTAATGTATTTGAGTTTTTTTTATGGTAATTATGAAAGGAAAGTGGAGTGGAATAATGGTGCTAAATGCCCCAGTCAAGATTCTTTTAGCTCTATTGAGGTGGTCAGTTCACAAATGGTGGAGGAATCCTGGAGTACCAAGAAAAAAGCGCCAACCTTTTGGAAGTAAATTAACAAACTTTCTTGCACTGGATTTTGATTGAGAGTTATGAAAGAATATAAATGTGAAGGTGTTTTAGCTAATGACATGCAAATCATGCATTCATAGTAAATTTTCCTGAATCTGAATATTTAGTTGAACAACTTGGGTATTAAAAGTTCACAACAGGCCTGATATATGGAAAAATTAATCTTGCAGCCGCCCTGGAAAAATTAATCTTGCAGCCACCTCTTATGAGAAATAACCTCAAATTACCATATATTAAAAAGATGTTTATGGTTAGAGTTGATGTGCCAAAATAAAACTGGGAGTAATATTCAGGGGAAGATAACTCTAATGTTACTTGTACATCAAAATATAAATCTGGTATGACATGTGGGAAACTTAGACAAGGCCAGATGTATACAAATTGAGTTGTGGAAAGGGTGTGGGGGGGGGGGGGGAGCAACCCTGCATGATGTTACTTGTAAGGCAAAGTTTCTCTTGGTGCTTTTAAAATATTTGAAAATATTTGAGTTATTGAGACAAATTATCTCTTAGCAGCATATTTAGGGACAAACAGAATTTTGGGCTAAAATTAAACATATAACATGCTAGCAAGGTTAATTTGTGGGGAAAATTATCCATGACTTTTGGAGGTGTGGGGGTGGGGGTGGGTAAATATTTGAAATTAAATTGATGCCACATGAGGGAAAAATAGCCCTGATACAAAAATTTAATTTTTTTTATCACAATTTCTATTTAAATTTTTTTTTATTTTTTTGAATAATTTCCAAAAAATTGACTAAAAAAGTTGCTAAACTGTCCACTTTCGAAGCCCAGACCTAAGTCCTTCTCCCAATACTAAGTCCAAAATTGATTACTGGTATGTAATAAGTATTCAGGTATTAAACTTTTTTAATAATATTTATTTATGTATTGCGACTTTTTTTTAAGGTGTGAACATACTTTTTTAAAAATTAGCATATAGATAGCATCATGTTTTCATACTCTGTTAATCAGTATTTAATTTTGTCTGCACAGTATTCAGGTTCTGGGGTACTAAAATTTCAATATTTTGTTTAATAAGCAAATTTTAGTTTTTAAATGTAACACAGAAGCAAGACAATATACATATCAAAATTTTGAAAAAATTTTTGACTCAGATTACAATATATATATATGTATATGTATAAAAAGTCCTCTAAGATCACGGAAGTTACTTTATAAATTGACCAAGCGTTAAGTCGACAGACAAACCGATCCTTTTAATTGTCAAACAATGTCAATGTGTGATGATTTTACTTGACAGTTCAGAGAGTAGATTACTTCTAAGTAGTAAAAGTAGTAGGAGTTGATAAATTAACACTTGTTTTATTGCTTGAATTCAGATGTAAATTTCATCAAGCCCAAAAAAATATTTATATGATCAGTCATGATGCATGCATGCATGTTGATGACGAAAGTTTGCGGTTTAGAGTGTTAATCTTTAACCTTAAAAACAATGTAAGTATTAATATCTTACTGGTTTTTGTCATTCTTTTTGTTTTTTAATTATTTTTTATTATTTAAAATAATTTTTTTAACATAAAATTTTAAAATTATTTATTTAAAAATAGTTATTAATTTTTTGTTTTAAAATTAATTTTTTGTAATTTTTTTTAGCTCACCTAGCTTTAGCTAGCGTGAGCTTATGGTATGATGCGGCGTGTGTATGTGCGTGCGTGCGTGCGTGCGTGCGTGCGTGCGTGCGTGCGTGCGTGCGTCCGTAAACTTTACATTTTAATCTTCTTCTCCAAAACCACTGGGCCAAATTTAATGAAACTTGGTAACCATTATGCCTGGGTGAAGCCCTTTCAGATTTGCAAAAATGAAAGAGTTATGTCCCCTTGGGGCCCCATAAGGGGGGAAATAGTGAAAAAATTTAAAAATCTTCTCCTCTGAATGTACAAGAGATATACCTTAGTTATTTCATTTATAACATCCTTAGGTCATCTAGTTTCAGATTTGCACAAATGGTAGCCATGGGGCTCAAAATGGGGAAATTATAAGGTACTAAGCGGGGAAATTGCTTAAAATTATATTTTTGTCACTATATCTTGAAAACTTTCAACTTTTTGTATAGGCATGTATATTAGAATATTGTAGGTATTGACATGACAACCATTTTGATATATGGTTCAAGGTCATATGTTGAAAGGTCAAGGTCACAGCTGCAAAAAAAGACTTTAATTGTTTATTATCTTGAAAACAATTGACTTTTTGTATAGGCATGTATATTAGAATATTGTTGGTATTGTGACAAAGATCATTTTGATATATGATACAAGGTCATATGTTGAAAGGTCAAGGTCACAGCTGCAAAATTAGACTTAAATTGCTAATTATCTTCAAAACTATCAACTTTTTGTATAGACATGTATATTAGAATATTGTAGGTATTGACATGGGGATCATTTTATTATATGGTACAAGGTCATATGTTGTAAGGTCAAGGTCACAGCTGCAAAAGAAGACTTAAATTGCTAATTATCTTGAAAACAATTGACTTTTTGTATAGACATGTATATTAGAATATTGTAGGTATTGACATACAACCATTTTGATATATGGTTCAAGGTCATATGTTGAAAGGTCAAGGTCACAGCTGCAAAAAAAGACTTAAAGTTGCTTATTATCTTGAAAACAATTGACTTTTTGTATAGGCATGTATATTAGAATATTATTGGTATTGTGACAAAGATCATTTTGATATATGATATAAGGTCATATGTTGAAAGGTCAAGGTCACAGCTGCAAAAAAAGACTTAAATTGCTAATTATCTTGAAAACTCTTAACTTTTTGTATAGGCATGTATATTAGAATATTGTAGGTATTGACATGACGATCATTAGCTCAACTGGCTACAGCCAGCTGAGCTTATGGCATGGTTTTGCGTGCATCCGTGCGTGCGTGCGTAAACTTTAATCTTTTCCTCTGAAACCACTGGGCCAAATCGAACCAAATTTGGTGTGGAAGGTCCCTAGGTGGGGTAGACCAAAGTTTGTACCAGGCGACCCCGCCCGACATCCAAGATGGCCGCTGTTACTATAAATAGCAAAAACACATAAATAGCCATTGCTGAGTCATTTTTTAACAGTTTTTGTTCAAATTTGAAATGTAGAGAGTAGATAGCGGGGCACTCAACATATGTAACGGGTTTTTATGAGAAATTTTTCGTTGACCCGATTTTTACGAATTATGCAAATGAGGTGTAATATTTAATCAGTTCTTTGAAAATCTTCTCCTCTGAAACCACTGGGCCAATTGGAACCAAATTTGGTGTGGAAGGTCCCTAGGTGGGGTAGACCAAAGTTTGTACCAGGCAACCTGGCCCGACATCCAAGATGGCCGCTGTTACTATAAATAGCAAAAACACATAAATAGCCATTGCTGAGTCATTTTTTAACCGTTTTTGTTCAAATTTGAAATGTAGAGAGTAGATAGCGGGGCATTCAACATATGTAACGGGTTTTTATGAGAAATTTTTCGTTGACCCGATTTTTACGAATTATGCAAATGAGGTGTAATATTTAATCAATTCTTTGAAAATCTTCTCCTCTGAAACCACTGGGCCAATTGGAACCAAATTTGGTGTGGAAGGTCCCTAGGTGGGGTAGACCAAAGTTTGTACCAGGCGACCCCGCCCGACATCCAAGATGGCCGCTGTTACTATAAATAGCAAAAACACATAAATAGCCATTGCTGAGTCATTTTTTAACCGTTTTTGTTCAAATTTGAAATGTAGAGAGTAGATAGCGGGGCATTCAACATATGTAACGGGTTTTTATGAGAAATTTTTTGTTGACCTGATTTTTACGAATTATGCAAATGAGGTGTAATATTTAATCAATTCTTTGAAAATCTTCTCCTCTGAAACCACAGGGCCAATTGGAACCAAATTTGGTGTGGAAGGTCCCTAGGTGGGGTAGACCAAAGTTTGTACCAGGCGACCCCGCCCAACATCCAAGATGGCCGCTGTTACTATAAATAGCAAAAACACATAAATAGCCATTGCTGAGTCATTTTTAGCTCAACTGGCTAAAGCCAGCTGAGCTTATGGCATGGTTTTGCGTGCGTCCGTGCGTCCGTGCGTCCGTGCGTGCGTGCGTAAACTTTAATCTTCTCCTCTGAAACCACTGGGCCAATTGGAACCAAATTTGGTGTGGAAGGTCCCTAGGTGGGGTAGACCAAAGTTTGTACCAGGCGACCCCGCCCGACATCCAAGATGGCCGCTGTTACTATAAATAGCAAAAACACATAAATAGCCATTGCTGAGTCATTTTTTAACCGATTTTGTTCAAATTTGAAATGTAGAGAGTAGATAGCGGGGCATTCAACATATGTAACGGGTTTTTATGAGAAATTTTTCGTTGACCCGATTTTTACGAATTATGCAAATGAGGTGTAATATTTAATCAATTCTTTGAAAATCTTCTCCTCTGAAACCACTGGGCCAATTGGAACCAAATTTGGTGTGGAAGGTCCCTAGGTGGGGTAGACCAAAGTTTGTACCAGGCGACCCCGCCCGACATCCAAGATGGCCGCTGTTACTATAAATAGCAAAAACACATAAATAGCCATTGCTGAGTCATTTTTTAACCGATTTTGTTCAAATTTGAAATGTAGAGAGCAGATAGCGGGGCAATCAACATATGTAACGGGTTTTTATGAGAAATTTTTCGTTGACCCGATTTTTACGAATTATGCAAATGAGGTGTAATATTTAATCAATTCTTTGAAAATCTTCTCCTCTGATACCACTGGGCCAATTGGAACCAAATTTGGTGTGGAAGGTCCCTAGGTGGGGTAGAACGAAGTTTGTACCAGGCGACCCCGCCCGACATCCAAGATGGCCGCTGTTACTATAAATAGCAAAAACACATAAATAGCCATTGCTGAGTCATTTTTTAACCGATTTTGTTCAAATTTGAAATGTAGAGAGTAGATAGCGGGGCATTCAACATATGTAACGGGTTTTTATGAGAAATTTTTCGTTGACCCGATTTTTACGAATTATGCAAATGAGGTGTAATATTTAATCAATTCTTTGAAAATCTTCTCCTCTGAAACCACTGGGCCAATTGGAACCAAATTTGGTGTGGAAGGTCCCTAGGTGGGGTAGACCAAAGTTTGTACCAGGCGACCCCGCCCGACATCCAAGATGGCCGCTGTTACTATAAATAGCAAAAACACATAAATAGCCATTGCTGAGTCATTTTTTAACCGATTTTGTTCAAATTTGAAATGTAGAGAGTAGATAGCGGGGCATTCAACATATGTAACGGGTTTTTATGAGAAATTTTTCGTTGACCCGATTTTTACGAATTATGCAAATGAGGTGTAATATTTAATCAATTCTTTGAAAATCTTCTCCTCTGAAACCACTGGGCCAATTGGAACCAAATTTGGTGTGGAAGGTCCCTAGGTGGGGTAGACCAAAGTTTGTACCAGGCGACCCCGCCCAACATCCAAGATGGCCGCTGTTACTATAAATAGCAAAAACACATAAATAGCCATTGCTGAGTCATTTTTTAACCGATTTTGTTCAAATTTGAAATGTAGAGAGTAGATAGCGGGGCATTCAACATATGTAACGGGTTTTTATGAGAAATTTTTCGTTGACCCGATTTTTACGAATTATGCAAATGAGGTGTAATATTTAATCAATTCTTTGAAAATCTTCTCCTCTGAAACCACTGGGCCAATTGGAACCAAATTTGGTGTGGAAGGTCCCTAGGTGGGGTAGACCAAAGTTTGTACCAGGCGACCCCGCCCGACATCCAAGATGGCCGCTGTTACTATAAATAGCAAAAACACATAAATAGCCATTGCTGAGTCATTTTTTAACCGATTTTGTTCAAATTTGAAATGTAGAGAGTAGATAGCGGGGCATTCAACATATGTAACGGGTTTTTATGAGAAATTTTTCGTTGACCCGATTTTTACGAATTATGCAAATGAGGTGTAATATTTAATCAATTCTTTGAAAATCTTCTCCTCTGAAACCACTGGGCCAATTGGAACCAAATTTGGTGTGGAAGGTCCCTAGGTGGGGTAGAACGAAGTTTGTACCAGGCGACCCCGCCCGACATCCAAGATGGCCGCTGTTACTATAAATAGCAAAAACACATAAATAGCCATTGCTGAGTCATTTTTTAACCGTTTTTGTTCAAATTTGAAATGTAGAGAGTAGATAGCGGGGCATTCAACATATGTAACGGGTTTTTATGAGAAATTTTTCGTTGACCCGATTTTTACGAATTATGCAAATGAGGTGTAATATTTAATCAATTCTTTGAAAATCTTCTCCTCTGAAACCACTGGGCCAATTGGAACCAAATTTAATGTGGAAAGTCCCTTGGTGGGGTAGACCAAAGTTTGTACCAGGCGACCCCGCCAGACATCCAAGATGGCCGCTGTTATTATAAATAGCAAAAACCCATAAACAGCCATTGCTGAGTCATTTTTTAACCGTTTTTGTTCAAATTTGAAATGTAGAGAGTAGATAGCGGGGCATTCAACATATTTAAAGGGTTTTTATGAGAACTTTTTCGTTGACCCAATTTTCAAGAATTATGCTTAAGGTGTAATATTTAGTGAAATCTTTGAAAATCTTCTCCTCTGAAACAACTGGGCCAAGTGGAATGAAATTTTGTGTGGAAGGTCCAAATGTCAGCCTGACTAAAGGTGGTACCAGGCAACCCATCCTGACATCCAAGATGGCCGTCATAACTAAAAATAGAAAAAAAAAGACTGTTGATCTTTTTTTCCACCAATTGAGCTCAAATTTTAAATATAGAAAGTATACTGTATGGGATTCAAAATATATGATATGCTTTTCTGAAAAAATTTTTATTGACCCAATTTTCAAGAAATATGCAAATTAGGTGTAATATTTAGTAAAATCTTTTCCTCTAAAATCACTGGGCGAATTGGAACCAAACTTCCTGTGGAAGGTTCCTACATCGGCCTAAAAAAAGTTTGAACCAGTCTAAGATGCCTGTTGTTACTAGATATATATATATATATATATATATATATATATATATATATATATATAAAAGCCATTGTGGATCTATTCTAAGCTCAACTGGCTAAACCAAGCTGAGTTTATGGCATAGTGAAGCATGCCTGCATGTGTGTGTTGCAAAGTAGGCTTTATTGAAGCAAAAATGGTCATAAGCTCAATTTATTTCCCATCTTAAGCTGATGAACCAATTATGGTAACCACATCACATTGTCTTAAAGGCACCACAGTGGCTGTGTGGTCTTAAACATTCGATGTTACGAATCACAGCACCTTTCACCCCTGACATTGTGCATTAATGCCAAGTGGGCTAGCACTTCATCTTTGAAAGTTTGTCAGTAAACTTGCTGCTTGGTTGTGGTTTTCTCCTATAATCCAGTGTCCTCCACCATTTCCAAAATTGACAGTCTCCATATAAGTGAAATATTCTTGAGTTGAACGTTAAACAGCATTTCAATCAAAAACAAACATTGTCTTACATATGCAGCCAGTTGAGCATCACAGGCCCTATTGGGCCTCTTGTTTAACCGTTTTTGTTCAAATTTGAAATGTAGAGAGTAGATAGCGGGGCATTCAACATATTTAACGGGTTTTTATGAGAAATTTTCGTTGACCCGATTTTTACGAATTATGCAAATGAGGTGTAATATTTAATCAATTCTTTGAAAATCTTCTCCTCTGAAACCACAGGGCCAATTGGAACCAAATTTGGTGTGGAAGGTCCCTAGGTAGGGTAGACCAAAGTTTGTACCAGGCGACCCCGCCCGACATCCAAGATGGCCACTGTTACTATAAATAGCAAAAACACATAAATAGCCATTGCTGAGTCATTTTTTAACTGTTTTTGTTCAAATTTAAAATGTAGAGAGTAGATAGGGGGGCATTCAATATATGTAACAGGTTTTTATGAGAAATTTTTCGTTGACCCGATTTTTACGAATTATGCAAATGAGGTGTAATATTTAATCAATTCTTTGAAAATCTTCTCCTCTGAAACCAATGGGCCAATTGGAACCAAATTTGGTGTGAAAGGTCCCTAGGTGGGGTAGACCAAAGTTTGTACCAGGCGACCCCGCCAGACATCCAAGATGGCCGTTGTTACTATAAATAGCAAAAACACATAAATAGCCATTGCTGAGTCATTTTTTAACTGTTTTTGTTCAAATTTGAAATGTAGAGAGTAGATACAGGGCATTCAACATATTTAAAGGGTTTTTATGAGAACTTTTTCGTTGACCCAATTTTCAAGAATTATGCTTAAGGTGTAATATTTAGTGAAATCTTTAAAAATCTTCTCCTCTGAAACAACTGGGCCAAGTGGAATGAAATTTTGTGTGGAAGGTCCAAATGTCAGCCTGACCAAAGGTGGTACCAGGCAACCTGGCCTGACATCCAAGATGGTCCTCATAACGTTAGAAAAAAAAAGACCATTGTTGATCTTTTTTACCACCAATTGAGCTCAAATTTTAAATATAGAAAGTATACTGTATGGGATTCAAAATATATAATATTCTTTCCTGAGAAAATTTTTATTGACCCAATTTTCAAGAAATATGCAAATTAGGTGTAATATTTAGTAAAATCTTTTCCTCTAAAATCACTGGGCGAATTGGAACCAAACTTCCTGTGGATGGTTCCTACATCGGCCTAAAAAAAGTTTGAAACAGTCTAAGATGCCTGTTGTTGTTACTAGATATATATATATATATATATATATATATATATATATATATATATATATATATATATAAAATACACATTGTGGATCCATTCTAAGCTCAACTGGCTAAACCCAGCTGAGTTTATGGCATAGTGAAGCATGCCTGCATGTGTGTGTTGCAAAGTAGGCTTCATTGAAGCAAAAATGGTCATAAGCTCAATTTATTTCCCATCTTAAGCTGATGAACCAATTATGATAACCACATCACATTGTCTTAAAGGCACCACAGTGGCTGTGTGGTCTTAAACATTCGATGTTACGAATCACAGCACCTTTCGCCCCTGACATTGTGCATTAATGCCAAGTGGGCTAGCACTTCATCTTTGAAAGTTTGTCAGTTAACTTGCTGCTTGGTCGTGGTTTTCTCCTATAATCTAGTGTCCTCCACCATTTCCAAAATTGACAGTCTCCATATAAGTGAAATATTCTTGAGTTGAACGTTAAACAGCATTTCAATCAAAAACAAACATTGTCTTACATATGCAGCCAGTTGAGCATCACAGGCCCTATTGGGCCTCTTGTTTTGATATATGATTCAAGGTTATATGTTTCAAAGGTCAAGGACACAACTGCAAAAAAAGATTTAAATTGCTAATTATCTTGAAAAATATTAACTTTTTGTATAGGCATGTATATTAGAATATTGTAGGTATTGACATGACAACCATATTGATATATGGTTCAAGGTCATATGTTGAAAGGTCAAGGTCACAGCTGCAAAAAAGACTTTAATTGCTTATTATCTTGAAAACAATTGACTTTTTGTATAGGCATGTATATTAGAATATTGTTGGTATTGTGACAAAGATCATTTTGATATATGATACAAGGTCATATGTTGAAAGGTCAAGGTCACAGCTGCAAAAGAAGACTTAAATTGCTAATTATCCTTTTTGTATAGGCATGTATATTAGAATATTGTAGGTATTGACATGGCGATCATTGTGATATATGGTTCAAGCTCATATGTTGAAAGGTCAAGGTCATAGCTGCAAACAGAATACTTAATTTGCCTATAATCTTGAAAACTACTAACTTTTTGTATAGGCATGTATAATAGAATATTGTAGGTATTGACATGACAATCATTTTGATATATGGTTCAAGGTCATATTTTGAAAGGTCAAGGTCACAGCTGCAAAAGAAGACTTAAATTGCTAATTATCTTGAGAACTATAAACTTTTTGTATGGGCATGTATATTAGAATATTGTAGGTATTGACATGACAATCATTTTGATATACGGTTCAAGGTCATATGTTGAAAGGTCAAGGTCACAGCTGCAAAAGAAGACTTAAATTGTGTGGTATAGATTCAAATTGTATCCGACATATCTTTCCGAAATTCAAGATGGCTGCCGTTACTTTAAATAGCAAAAATAAAAAAATGGCCATTTTGGGTTTATTTATGTACCGATTTTGTTGAAATTTGAAACATAGAAAATGAATGTTGGGGATAAAACATATATAACGGGTTTTTCCGTACGATTTTTGTTTGTGTAATAATTATGCAATATGCAAATAAGGTTTATTTTTAGCCAAAATCTTTGAAAATCTTCTTCTCTGAAAGTACATGGCCAATTAAAAGGATATTGAATGTGGAAGGTCCTTAGGTGGTATAGATTCAAAATTTTATCCGACATGTCTGTTGGAAATCCAAGATGGCTGCCATTACTATAAATAGCAAAAATAAAAAAATGGCTATTTTGGGTTTATTTATGTACGGATTTTGTTGAAATTTATAACATAGAATCCTAGATGTTGGGGATAAAACATATGTAATGGGTTTTTCTGTACAATTTTCCATTTTTGCAATAATTATGTAACATGCAAATAAGGTTTATTTTAGCCTAAATCTTCTGAAAGTACATGGCCAATCGAAAGAAATTTTATGATTAATAGTGCTTGTAATAATAGAAAATAAGGATATTGCTAGTGAGTTTGTTTACATTTTACTGATTGAATATATTTAAAAAGAAAAAGCAAATAATAAATAAGGATGTGCCTGGTGAGCGATACAGGCCCTATTGGGCCTCTTGTTTAATTGTGCAAGCAAAAATTGTTTTTGTTTATACATAAATTCTGAATTATTTAAATTTAATTATTAAATTTTTATTGTCTGTGTAAGAATAAAAAATTATTGTTTATTTATGTAATTTATTTATTGTTCATGGTTTTTATTTGTACATGTATTTACTTTTAAACTTATCAAAAGTGTCAGTTATAAATATGAAATATGATGTCAATATCTGGACACCAATTTAATTAAAATCAATAGAATTTGTGCCTTTGAATAAATTAAACCTGTCTATAAAATACAGTAAATTCCTTAATGTGGCCAAGTGGTTCAAAGCATGTGTTTACTAATCACAGTGCCTTTTTACCTCCTAGGTCACGATCCTACTTGGACAAAATTGTGAGAAATTTTGTCAATTTGTCTGACCAGGAATGCAGGATCTTGATATTTTTTTATCTTTATTTATTTATTTTATTTTATTTATTTATTTATTTATTTTTTTTTTTTGAGGTGGGGGGAGGGGGGTTAGGGTTGGGGTGGGGTGGATGGGGTGAGGGTGCAGAATCTTTACAGAATCTTTGTTTAAAAGATTATTTTTTCCACTCCACTCCATTTCTGAAAGTGTAGAGTACAACAGCATCCAATATTTAAAAGTTTTTGGATATAGTTTTCTATCATAAACGCAATGACTAGAATGGTTCTTCAGACAACTGTTTATTCTCTTTATTTCCAATTTAATTTCTTCCCAAGGTGACTATAATCTGTTTATCTACAATATAAATATTTTTTTAGATGTAAGATATATGATAAAAATATATATATATAAAAACAAATTTACATAAAAACTTGAAATTTTAGATTTCTATACAAAATACTGATCTTTATCTGACAGTATTTGAGCTTTTGGATGTTGACAAATAGGATATGGATCTAGTGTTTTCTGGACTTTTCCATAAATGACATTTCTTCACAAATGAGAATGTTTATTTCTTCACATTTAGAAACATTTATTTCTTTTTTGGGTATATGATAATCCTAAGCCTAAAACATTTAAAAATATTGTCCAAAAAATAATAACATTTATCTCGCCATCCTGTTAATGTTTTAGGGATATTTGGATGACATTGGACATGTCTGATTTATTACTTTCTCTATATACAGAGTGGGAAGTAATCAAACACTATTGCAAAGAATTATTTTTAGACAAAATTGTTACTATCATATATAAGTGGGAGTATAATTGTTTACATATATGTTTACCTAATTACAATGTACATATATATACATGTATATGTAATAATTTGAAGACTTTGATATCAGCTTCAAGGATTGACATATTAGAGGTGGGTGGGATAACAGATTTTATAAACCATGATTAGATACTAAGTTTAACATTCATATGGGACATAAGAACAGAAATATAACAATATGGATTTTTTTCTGAACAAGCAAGTTGTCATTACGTTTCATATTTAAACATTAATATATTGTATATCATCAGATCAAATAAAATCTTGGTTTCATTTAGAACATGTGCGAAACAAATACATCGTGCATTGTAAAATGAATATCTTGGCCTTATTTAGGACACATGATTGTAAAATAAATAACTTGGACTTATTTAGGACACATGATTGTAAAATAAATAACTTGGCCTTATTTAGGACACTTGATTGTAAAATAAATAACTTGGCCTTATTTAGGACACTTGATTGTAAAATAAATAACTTGGCCTTATTTAGGACACATGATTGTAAAATAAATAACTTGGCCTTATTTAGGACACTTGATTGTAAAATAAATAACTTGGCCTTATTTAGGACACATGATTGTAAAATAAATAACTTGGCCTTATTTAGGACACATGATTGTAAAATGAATATCTTGGCCTTATTAGGACACAAGCAATGAAAAAGAACTATCTTGGCCTTATGAGGAAATGTGCAATGTAAACTAAATATCTTGGCCTTATTTAGAACATGTGCAATGTAAACTAAATATCTGGGCCTTATGAGGAAATGTGCAATGTAAACTAAATATCTTTGGCCTTATGAGGAAATGTGCAATGTAAACTAAATACAGTAAAACTTCGATCGCTCGAACGTCGTTGCCTCGAATACCCCGGATAACTCAAAGTCATCTGTTGGTCCCGACCAATTTCCCATTATATCCTATGTAAATAAACCTCGATGGCTCGAACTTCGTTAACTCGAATACCCCCGCTCGCTCGAACAATAAATATTTTCAAAAGTATAAAGTTAGTGAAAATTCAACTTCTTTCGCTCGAATACAGTTTGTGTCAGAAGGACATGTGGTCTTAGTCATTGTAAACAAAACACAAGCTGAAGCCATATTACAGATTTCATTAAACGTAATAGAGTGGAACGAAATGATTAATCTTGGCAGTTACCTAAAATCAATTAATGAATTAATTATCAATTAACCTACTTAGAGCGTGTCAATATGCTCATTTCTTTCATCTCTTAATCCGATGACGACACGCGGAAATGTTTGATCGCTATTTTTAAAACACCTCAGTCGCTCGTGCCTTACGATTGCACTTCAGGATTCTGTAATTTACATGCACTTGGAATATGTATAGCAATGTGTATTATCGTTATTTCCTGTTATAAAAACTACCGGTAAAAACGGTGTTTTGTATTTTTTTTTTTTTTTTTTAAGTATAACATGTGCAACAAAGAATAAAGTAAGTTTATTTTGTATCATCACCTGTTGAAATTAAAATAAAGTGCCATATTCTAACCCCGTAGCCATATAACATCATACGGCAGATTGCAGGTCAACATGTAATTTGAAATGAATTTTATATTTTTAATTTGGACATTTTATTCTTTTTTTTTTTCTTTCTCTTTTTTTTTTTTTTTTTTTTTTTAATTTTGTGATAAATAATGGAATTTAAATTCGGACTTTTCATTATTTGACCGTTTAGTTTATTTACATGTAAAGATTCTTTAACGGTGGGTAAATATGAGAACGTGAACCTCCAATCATATCTCGATGTTCGATCGCTCGAACCCCCCGATGGCTCGAATATTTAGTCGAAGTCCCTTGGACTTCGAGCCATCGAAGTTCTACTGTATCTTGGCCTTATGAGGAAATGTGCAATGTAAACTAAATATCTTAGGCTTATTTAGAACATGTGCAATGTAAAATAAGTATCTTGGACTTTATTTAGAACATGTGCAATGTAAAATAAATATCTTAGGCTTATTTAGAACATGTGCAATGTGAACTAAATATCTTAGGCTTATTTAGAACATGTGCAATGTGAAATAAATATCTTAGGCTTATTTAGAACATGTGCAATGTGAAATAAGTACCTTAGGCTTATTTAGAACATGTGCAATGTAAACTAAATATCTTTGGCTTATTTAGAACATGTGCAATGTAAACTAAATATATGACTGTAATAAGCAGTGTGTCTAGTTTGTTCAGGAGGTTGCTGTTGTAGCTGTGCTATTTGACTGTAATAAGCAGGGTGTCCAGTTCATTCAGGGAGTTTTTGTTGTAGCTGTGCTGTATGACTGTAATAAGCAGTGTGTCCAGTTTCATTCATTTAGAGAGTTTCTGTATTAGCTGTGCTATATGACGTAATAAGCATTGTGTCCAGTTTGTTCAGGAGGTTGCTGTTGTAGCTGTGCTATATGACTGTAATAAGCAGGGTGTCCAGTTCATTCATGGAGTTTTTGTTGTAGCTGTGCTGTATGACTGTAATAAGCAGTGTGTCCAGTTTCATTTAGAGAGTTTCTGTATTAGCTTTGCTATATGACTGTAATAAGCATTGTGTCCACTTTGTTCAGGAGGTTTCTGTATTAGCTGTGCTATATGACTGTAATAAGCAGGGTGTATTTTCATTCAGGGAGTTTTTGTTGTAGCTGTGCTATATGACTGTGATAAGCAGTGTTCATTTTATTCAGGGAGTCCATTTTAGATGTGCTATATGACTGTTATAAGCAGTGTGTCCAGTTTGTTCAGGAGGTTTTTGTTGTAGCTGTGCTATATGACTGTTATAAGCAGTGTGTCCAGTTTGTTCAGGAGGTTGCTGTTGTAGCTGTGCTATATGACTGTTATAAGCAGTGTGTCCAGTTTGTTCAGGAGGTTGCTGTTGTAGCTGTGCTATATGACTGTTATAAGCAGGGTGTTCAG
Organism: Tegillarca granosa; assembly: GCA_029721355.1. Taxonomy (NCBI): domain Eukaryota; kingdom Metazoa; phylum Mollusca; class Bivalvia; order Arcoida; family Arcidae; genus Tegillarca; species Tegillarca granosa. The sequence continues at coordinate 46,252,238 of CM056597.1, read as the reverse complement.
TTCATTCAGGAGGCTACAACTGTGGCTTTGTTGTATTGTTAATAAGCATGATGTCTTTTTAATGAAGAAGTTTTCATCTGTGTTCATTTGGGTATTTTACTGTTTACTTTCTGAAAAGCTTAGAGACAGCATTGTGAGTGACATTTACAATGCTAGCTTTCTGAAATTAATTTTGGAATTCTCTACTGGTTGGGTTAATTTTGATATCTTTCCCATTTTCATAAGGCTTAGTTGCCACATGTTGGATGGCATTGTTAAGAAGTAAGAAATTGCTATGTCATTGTTCTTACATCCTGTGTAGGAGTTGTAATGTTCAGACCAATTTAGAAAGCTTGGGAAGGACTCCTTGTTTGGCAATGCTTAATTAAAAGACACATTTGGTAAGTAAGTGCAGTCCTTTCTAGTTTGCTACTGGTGTGTTGAAATGGGTCCAGATTAATATCCAAACCATTTTTGAAGGGAAAAGATGCTTTTGGTAATTATGTGAAGTAATTGCTGGAATTTTTTTACTGTGTTGTGTGCCAAATCTGTGCTTTAATTTTTACTGTTTGTACCAATTGTAGAATGCTTGACTGAGACTTTTTGGATGACATTTGTAAGAAGTAAGAAATTAATAATAGCTTTGACATTGTACATATATTCTGTGTAGAAGATCTCTAGGTGTGTGTTAATATTGATGTCCACACCAATTATTAACAAAAATTGGATGAGACTTTTTAGATGATATTGTTAAAATGAAAAGGCATTGACGGTAAGAAAGTTTGGAGTATTTCATGCTGGAATTTTTGCTGGTGTTGTTGTTGTTGTTGTTTAAATGTAAAGCCCATACCATTTTTAGGGTTCTTCAACTGATGTGTGGATATGGCTTGAATGTTAAGTCCATACACTGTAAGAAAGCTTCCTTGAATAAGACTCCATGAATGATATTGCTAAAAAGTCAGAAAATGAATACATGTACCAGGGTTATTTTTTAATTGCTATAGGCTTTTGTAGAGGCACTGGGCAAAGCTCTCACTTAGATGACATTAAAACTTCTTTTCCATTCATGAACACAAATACATTGAGGTGGTGGGGTGGGTGGGTTGGCAGATATCTAAAAGGAAACAAACCTTCCCACATGAAGTTTGTAATATTTTTCCAATTCAAGCACCAGCAGGGAGAAACTGGAGAAAATGTATAATTTATTTTTAGACCCATTCTGATTTGTATGGGGAATTTTGGGAAAGTCCAAAGGAAATTTGATTGGTAGAAAAATGTTGGTAAAGGAAACATATATATATATATTCAATCCTCAACAAACTAGCAAACTGGCAAATATGTAGTATATGGTAGCTTATTTTGCATTTAGATTTCACTTTCAGTTCTGACAGGAGTGTCCAATAGAAATGCTACCAACCCAAAGCAAACTTGCTAATATAATTATTCCCAACTTGTAATTTATGTTTTCGCTTCCCTTGAAATTTTTAAGTATGTTTGTACTAAAGTTTTCAAAAATAAATTTTGCCTTACAAGGGTGTTGGAATGGTGGGAGGGGGGGGGGGGGGTGTCAGGGTTAAAAATTGGTGTGTAACATCTTAAAAAAAACAACTTGAGTTTAAGTGAATTGACTTGTAAATCATAACCTGCTGATGTGATGTAAAACACTAGAGAGCCAGCTGATAACAGATTTGTGGTGATTGTGAGTAAAACAAGATTGGTGAGACAATTACTCAACTTACAACAAGGAAAGCTAAAGATTTTGTATACAGTCTTTGTGCATATGGCAAGTAAATGATATTATTATTAGGGAGACAAGTTTATATAAGAGTTTAGTATATAAGAGTCTTACTCTTGCTCTGGAATACCTTATTTGTGTAAGGTTTATTTTGCTTATATAAAAATTATTTAATGAAGTAATTGCTGTTTAAACTAAATGGTATTTGTGTTTACATTCTGAGTTAAGAGTATTTAATTTATATTTAGACATCAAAAATCTGTTATCAGCTGGCTCTCTAGTGTTTTACATCACATCAGCAGGTTATGATTTACCAGCTGTAGCAATGTTTTCAGAGGGATGTTTCTTTTCTGTGCGATGCCTACTGTGGCAGGGACCTTTCTGTAATTAAGGTTTCATCTGATGACACTCAATCTTTTCTATTACAACACCATTTAGAATTTAAAATTTTCTCTCTCTTTCACCTCTCTCTCTCTCTCTCTCTCTCTCTCTCTCTCTCTCTCTCTCTCTCTCTCTCTCTGGCATATAGAATATATATATATATATATATATATATATATATATATATATATATATATATATATATATATATATATATATATATATTATATGCCAGATAGAGAGCTAACAAAAATGACAAGTAGTGTAATATTTTATGTAATTTAAAAAGTGATTAATTACGACCCATAGGAGCCTCTTGTTGATATTTTAAAGATAAATAGCAAAAATATGACCTGTTACTAGAAATAATGATTTTCCTCAAGTAGGAAAATCCTGTTTTGTGAGAGCTTTTGAAAGTCAGAAAAAAATCAATGCAAATATAAAGTATATCCGGGGTTGTTAAAATCTGTAAGGGTCTGTTTATCAGTTTTACATATTATGTATAGGGATATTCACATATATAAGGGGTAAAACAGACATTATTACTCATTGTTATATGAATGTAAAAATCTCTCTTTTTTTCTTTCTTCTTTAAATTTGTTTAAAAGACTTTATTCCTAGATTTTCATCCTTTCCTTCGCTATCTTTGTAAGCCCACGTGATGAATATTCTGGGGGTGTATAGTGTAAGCCCTGTCCATCTTTTTGTGGACAAGTATCATTTAAGTGGTACATAAACTTTAAGTTCTTACTCTACAACCTTTTTATCTCACAACATATATACACCTATATAGAAGATGTGCATGTTCCTAGGGTTAACATTTCTAAAAATTTTATTGGGGCCCTGGTTACCAAATGGTTTACAGCACGCTTTTACCAATTACAGTGCCTCTCATCACCAAGGTTTGAATCTCCCTCCAGCAGATCCTAGTGTGAGAAAGTTTGTGAGTTCACTTGCCGAAGGTCAGTGGTTTTATCTGGGTATGGTACTCTGGTTTTCTTCACCATCCCAGAACTGACTGCCTTGATATGAGTGCAATAACCGTGACTGGGGCACCACTTTTCAATCCAATCTAACAGTTTTACCATTTCATAACACATCTTCAGTATTCTTGTAAGGACCTACAGTCATTATTTTTAAGCAGTATTTTAAAATTATTTAGTGTAAGTGTGTAAGAAGAGATTTTCATAACTCCAAATTTCAATTAATAGTACCACATTTTGAACTTACAGCCATTACAGGGTGATTGTTTGTGTCATACCTACCCAGTATTTGTAATTTAACACGCCACCACTTCTGATACTTTTCATTAGGGAAATGTATGCTTGTGGGTGCAATGTACCCATGTATCCATCTACCATGTTCTAATATCACCCCATATTTCAAAGATTCTGCAATATAAAGGAAAAAAGAGACATAATGTTATCCATTTTTTTTCAGGTTTTAATTTTTTTTTTTTTTTTTTTTTTTTTGTTAGTCTTTAGATAAAAATTAAATCCAGATTATTATACTCAAATACACACCCGTTTTCTTCCCCTTATTTTATACTACCAATAATGCAAATCTTGTCAGGAAAATAAATACAGGTGTTTTTCCCTCTGTTTAATTTTATGTAATGTAAGTGCTAAGTTTAATCAATAAATGTTGTTCTTTAAAAAATAATTTTTGCAAAAATTTCAACATTAAAACTTATTTTTAATTATTCATTTCATTATTTAAAAAAAAAAAAAAGGAAAAAAAAAGAATACATATTTTCCTGCCTTATTTGATTTTCTGACAGAAATAGATGAAAATCTATAGAAATGAGTTTATATGCTCTATATATATTTACTGGAAACACCCAGGTCGATTTCATGTATCAGAAAGTACGAGAAATGAGAAACGCCTTATTTAGCTGCATGAAAGGACTTGTTGTATTGCACTTTTATGGTGAAATTGAACTTCCTGCATTAGTTAGATAGTTGCAGGGCTTACACTGTCTGTTTTAATGTCACAATTTTAATTTGTCATGGATTGGGGCAATTTTTTATACAAATATTACAGTCATTTCTGATGGGACAAAAGAATATTTTTATTTGTACAAGGTAAAATATGTTTGCTCATTGCTACTTTTATAATGCTAGGCCATTTGAAAGATTATGCCACATTTAGATATATGAAAGATCATGGGATCAATCCCTGATTTTGAAGGTATTGATAATTTGGATATTGAAAATGTCTGTATGTTAATTTTTTTGTTATTGAAAAATCTTTAAAATCTCTCTTCTTTAAATTAATCATTTATGTACATATTCTAATATATGTACTTATATATTAATGGAACATTTTAGATCCTAATATTTCTGCAGTAAAGACTTAAACCACTTGCTTAAAAAGACCAATAAAAAAACAACAAATAACAAAACTAGACTCTGTGTGTGTGTGTGTGTGTGTGTGTGTGTGTGTGTGTGTGTGTGTGTGTGTGTGTGTTAATTCATTAATGAATGTATAATACTTTCCAAATTAGTTAGATTTATTATTGTTATTAATGGCATAATTATTTTAACTTTATTTTTACCTGCACATTAAGACCACCTGTTCATAAAGCACAACATTTATGACCTTCCTTTAATTGGTTTTCTCTGATATAAGTACATATATATTGATATACATGTATAAAGGTGGTATTTCTTACAAGGTAAATATTATTGTCTAACAATTCAGTAACAGAAGAAGGTACAGTATTTTTTTAAAGATCTTATTTCAAATATCAGACATACAAAAAACAAAACAAAACAAAAAACCCAATTATTATGCAACTGTAGTATCCTATTACATCTCAATACCATCATACATTCACCATAGTGAAAAGAAAAGTAGCAAGATTTTATAAACCCTTTACTAGGCCCCTTTGATTTATCAGCTGATTTGGATGACCTCACCCTTGCAGTAACTTTATGTGGGTGGGGGACTTCTTACTTAGCTGACATGCTTCTGTACTGTCTATTTTTATCACCAGCTGAGCTGGGCATACTGCCATACATAATACACAGTTACAAACACACACATATATATATATATATACTAGTACATATATAAACCATATAGTGGTTTACCTGTTAATGTTTTGGTCTTATGTAAACATGTGTACTAATAATGCAAATTTGTGTGTCAAACCATTATGACTCTGGATCAGGTGTATTATATCGTTTATAGTTCTTCTGATTTTTCTGACAGATAAGAAAAAATTCTAAGGTGAGAAGTATATAACTTTGTCAATTAATTTTACATGTATATTATATAAAAAAAAAAAACAAACAAAATGAATTTAATTTTAATTTGATTTTAGCTAAGGATAGTCATGGTAGGTTCATTATACATGGGTGTGAATTGCATCAAGGGTTTAATTATGAAAATCATCAATTCTAAGAAAATTGAATCATATAATGCTTTTGTATATGTATGTAATATTCACTATTTGGTACACACAGAATATGACCTAGTTTTTCTGTTTGGGAAAATGCAGTGGGAGTGGGGCACCAATGGGAAATTTTTAAAGAGAAATAAGAAGTTATAAGCATTAATTAACTAAAGATCTTAAGTTGTTGTTTATCTTTTACTTGGGGATAAAGGATAGCAAGGTATGGATGGATGGGAGATTGTTACCTGTAATCAATGTTTTTGAAGGAGTGGGAGGAAGGGTATTTTGAAGGGGAATTTCTGATTGTGGGCGTGTGTTTACATTTGTATAGCTGATTTAGTCATTTCTTTAAATAAGACTTAACTAAGAAAACTACTTTCCAAATAGGTGTTTATAAAATTTTAAAGGCACACCTTGTCATATGCTTTCACTTAAAATTTTTATGACTGAAATATTTTGAATTCTGTGAATGAGAACCTATTGATAAAGTTACATGTATATGCACATTTTATTTCTTTTATGAGTTTTAAAATCATAGACATATACATATTGACATGTACTTATGTTAGCAAAGTGGTAAGTATTGATTTTGTAGTTGTTCTGGGTATTTCTATTTGATGATAGAACAAGCCTAGAGTATGAAATATTGGGTTTGAGTCCAAGTCTAACCTGTAGTTTTTGCTCACCTGTATGAAGTATTGGGTTTGAGTCAGTCTGACTCTGTAATTTTTGCTCACCTGTATGAAGTATTGGGTTTGAGTCAGTCTGACTCTGTAATTTTTGCTCACCTGTATAAAGTATTGGTTTTGAGTAATTTTTGCTCACCTGTATAAAGTATTGGTTTTGAGTCAGTCTGACCCTGTAATTTTTGGTCACCTGTACGAAGTATTGGTTTTGAGTCCAAGTCTGACCCTGTAATTTTTGCTCACCTGTATGAAGTATTGGGTTTGAGTCCAAGTCTGACCCTGTAATTTTTGCTCACCTGTATGAAGTATTGGGTTTGAGTCCAAATCTGACCCTGTAATTTTTGCTTACCAGTATGAAATATTGGGTTTGTGTCCAAGTCTGACCCTGTAATTTTTGCTCGCCTGTATGAAGTATTGGGTTTGAGTCTAAGTCTGACTCGTTAATTTTTGCTCACCTGTATGAAGTATTGGGTTTAAGTCTAAGTCTGACTCTGTAATTTTTGCTCACCTGTATGAAATATTGGGTTTGAGTCCGAGTCTAACCTGAAATTTTTCCTCACCTGTATGAAGTATTGGGTTTGAGTCAGTCTGACCCTGTAATTTTTGCTTATCTGTATGAAGTATTGGGTTTGAGTCAGTCTGACTCTGTAATTTTTGCTCACCTGTATGAAGTATTGGGTTTGAGTCAGTCTGACTCTGTAATTTTTGCTAACCTGTATGAAGTATTGGGTTTGAGTCAGTCTGACTCTGTAATTTTTGCTCACCTGTATGAAGTATTGGGTTTGAGTCAGTCTGACTCTGTAATTTTTGCTCACCTGTATGTAGTATTTGGTTTGAGTCAGTCTGACTCTGTAATTTTTGCTCACCTGTATGAAGTATTGGGTTTGAGTCTAAGCTTGACCCTGTAAAGTAGAGACATGACTGTTATTAAATGTTTAATGCCAGTTCAGAGTTAATATTTTTGATGGAATTGGTGTTCATTTGAGCCATTCTATGAGTCTTCCGACAGTTTCTTGTTTTTGTCTATGTAAAATTAGGTTGTACAGATTAGCTGGAAATAATACTCAGTGGATTTAATTCAATTCAAATAGGAGTCTCATTAAATTAAATTCTGTGTGGTCTAAAGTGCCTCTCACCAAGTAGGTTCCAATCCCTCTTAGAGTGGATCCTAATGTTAGAAATGTTGTCAGTTTGGATGTTGAAGGTTGGTAGTTTTCTCAAGGCACTCCAATTTCCTCCACCATTCCATGACCTAACTGCCACAGTATAAGTCAAAAAACCTGACTGTGATGTAGAACTACATTATTCCTCTCAGAATAATGTTGTTTTTGTGGTATAACTCCAATTTATGATGTTACACATACCAAGGATATTAATGTGCTGCACACAAAAACATCAATAGATTTCAGGGAGCCATTGTTGGGGGGGGGGGGGGGGGGGGGGTTGGGGTGTGTGTGACTCTATTATAGTTATAAAATTTATCAAATATGTCCTCTGTCTTTATAACCTTGACAGAATTCATTTCTGATGTTTTCTCCATCCTTCCAGAAATGACCTCCTTTGCTATTAGACTGAGACATTGTTGAAGATGATTATATAATAATTACATTATATGTTTATGATTATGCAATTCTGTGACATCAAAAATTCAAATTAGATGTCAGAATTGTGTTCAGTTGATAACAAATAGTCATAATTAAGGTGTATTTAATGTTGTCACAAAAACCTAACACACTACACAAGCTGTCAAGAGAAATTTCTTTTCTTTTTTCTTTTTTTCTTTTTTTTTTTATTTTTTGCATTCACAAATTAGCTACATTCTTCATGTGCAAAATATTTAAATAGTAGAACTTTTAATTATGACTAATATTTTTTTATGTTCTCATTTTGTTATTTAATTAAAAAAGATTATTTTGAAAGGGGAAAAAAGCAGTAATTTTACATCTGTCAAGATTTTTTTTAAAAATATATGATTTAAAGTAATACATGTCTCATATATATAGTTAATAAGTGCACAAAATTTGTCTAATGCTACTGAGTCCAAAAACTGACTAATTCTTCCTACCATATGAACCCCATCGTTGTATATGTGTATATATATATATATATTTATATATAGCCTATATTACTAAATTAACCTAGTGTCCAGATTGAGGTGGACAGGTATAAAAAATGACAGGAGCATGTCATATTAATGACCGTCATTAGGTCATTTTTAGACTGCCTAATGGCTTCACATCTTGAGTCATACACATACATACTTTACTCATGTTTTGCCGTTAACTAATAAAAAAATCAAAACTAAACAAAATATATAGAGGTTTTATTCTTACTTTTGTACATTGTGGCTGTTTAAGATCTTTTTTATATCCTTGTGATGAGATGTTGTGGTTTTTTTTGTATAAGACAGTTTTGCTTTTCATCTCTCTCTCTCTCTCTCTCTCTCTCTCTCTCTCTCTCTCTCTCTCTCTCTCTCTCTCTCTCTCTCTCTCTCTCTCTCTCACACACACACACACACACACACACACACACACACACACACACGCACACACACACACACACATATATATATATATATTAATATATATTCTGCAAAATTCAAAAAATGTCTTGCACATGGCTTTATGTAATGTATATAATATACATGTATATACATTTATATATTTATGAATTATAGATGGGTGTCTCCAATATAGAATTTTTACAGTATATACTATTAAGATGGGAGGAAGTTGAATTTTGTTTGCAAACTAGAGTGCTTTACAATTTCAAAGGAAGTGTAATTTTAGTGGCAAGTTAACCAAATTTGAATAGGGTTGTAAAAATGCAGAAAATTATAATTCAAAGGAATCCGCATATTTTCTTAACTTGCAAACATTTTTGTTGGTTGTGGGGGCCTTTGCAGTTATGTGGTTTAGAAAGCTGACCTAAGCACAAAACCATCTCTGCCTAGGTTCACTTGGATCAGATCCTAGTGTGAGAGTGTCTGTCAGTTTGCCTAAAGATTGGTGGTTTTCTCTGGATAATCCGGTTTCCTCCACCATGCCAGAACTGACCATTGATATAAGTGACAGAAGCTTGACTGGTGCATTGAACATCATTATTCCACCGCAATCTGTTTATCCATTAACTATTTTTTTACACTGCATGGTTATCTGTGAGAGAAAAAAACCTTGCAATCTTTTTGTAGAACCTCATGTTTGTATGGATTGGATTTGATAAATGGTGTTTTAGGACCCATGTCAAGATTCTTTTACTTATATCAAGACAGTGAGTTCTGGCATAGGGGAAAAAACCACTGACCTTTGGCAAGCGAACTGACAAACTTTTTCACACTAGGATCTGCTCAAGTGGATTTAAACCTAGACCGTGAGAGGCACTATGGTTCCTGAGCATACATTTTAGACTTGTCACCGAGGCCCCAAACCTCGTATTTGTGATATTTCTAAAGGGACTTCTGTGCTGATTTGATATCTAGTAAAAAAAAAAAAAATGGTTGCACACTCATTAATTCATGGTGATAAATTTGCATTGTTTTCATTGGGCACCCCTAATCTGACCCACAAATTGTCATTGGGCACCCCTGATCTGACCCACAAAATGTCATTGAAATAGTATTTTAAAATCTAATAGTAATTAATATTACTGGTATAATTAGAATATAAAATCTGCTAAAACCACAAATAAATTACCCAGTAAAATGGTGTCCTAAACCGACAGTAACAGGACATCACAAAAATTATAAATTCTGTAGTACTTTTTATTGTGGTCAGAGTTGTTAAATAATGAGATGGTTAGGACTTCACAAAATATTTAATTACATCATTGTCATGATGGGTTGTTGACAAGAACTTGGAATTCAACCTCTTTAACCCAACCATATTGACCATTGACCTTTAACTAGTCTACCTGCATTTCATTGCCATGTTTTACATGTTTTGTATAGCTATTTATATTAAATAGTATTTAAATTTCTGTACTTTCAGACTAAAAATTGAAATGTCTTCTGGATAATGGCTAGAATGAGATGAGAAGTCTAAATGACAATGAAGAAATGACAGTTGGTAACCCCCCACCTCCCCTACGCTCTATACAGGTTGACCAACAGAACATCATGATGGGTTTTGATAACACCAACCTTGGGGATGACTCTCGGAAAGTTTTAGTGAAACAGGACGCTGTGGATGAGGAGGATTTTTTGTCTGCAAAGCATTATGAAACAACAGATGACCATAGAGGTCATTTGCCAGAATTTCAACAATCAAACATTTTTCATTCGGATGTTGATACTAGTCATCAGAAATCAAAACAGTTTTTGGGTATAGAAAGCCATGGGGAGTTACCAAAACAACACAGTGATCCTGGTGGGAGAGTTGCAAAGGATTATGGGACTGAAATGAGTGAAGAATATTATTACTATGGCTATGAACCTGATAGAGAATACAAAGAGACTCGTTCGGTTTTTGAAAGATATAATGTTGAAACACATTCTTCACTTTGGCAGTCATCAAGTTCAGAACATCATCGGAGTGTAATACGAATGCCTCATAATACAAGTGCTCCAAATTTGTTTTATCATAGAACAGAGGAAAAAACTAGTACAGACCTTAGAGAATCCTCAGTTATAACTCCCATTCATCGAAGTGTTATAACGTCAGGTAGTTTACACACAATACAACAGGAGCAAAGACAGTCAGCTTTGTCGTCATCTCCTAGAGAGCATATTGAAACGATACGATTTGGACCTAGGTTACAAAGAAGTGAGGAAAGTGTTACATCTGTTGGTCGTCTTTCTGATATAAGTTGTTCAGAAGATAGCCCTAGTAGTCGAGAAACTTCTCCGTACACACAAGCTAGTCAATCTGTGTATCAAAAATCATCAGACATTGGAAGTTCACCACATGAAAAGACTGATGTTACAGACTCAGAAGAACAAATGAGTGTTGAACGGAAGTTTGTGAGACAACCCACGAGTATTGTGATTACAAGTGATGATGATTTCATTACTAGTGTCAAAAGTGATGGAGAAATGGAATATAAGAAAAGTAAGCATATGTTATTTCCTGTTAACTTTAAAAAGTACTTACAAAATCGGTATTTACAGAGTCAAAAGCATAGTGGTTCCTCTAGCTCAACAGATACATCATCTTTTGAACATTCCTCGCAAGACAAATCAGACTTCTTTGGCACTTCATCTGATCGCTCTAGAGAACAAAGCCTTGAAACACCGGATGATTCATGGCTTCCGAAAGCTGGATCTTTCGAAGGAAAATCTCACCGTTCTCTTGATACTAGATCTCTGGGTTCATTTGAATCAAAATCTCGTGACTCATTTGAAAATAGATCTCTTGGATCATTTGAAACAAAATCATTGGGTTCATTCGAAGGTAGACCTCCAGGTTTATATGAATCAAAATCGCTAGGATCTTTTGAAGGGAAATCTTTAGGTGCCTTTGAAACAAGATCAGTAGGATCTCTTGAGACTAAATCTCCTAGTGCTTTCGAAGGAAAGTCACCAGAAAGGGCAGCCACAGAATCAACGGACAATTCTAGTGATGTATTTATGGGATTACAAAGCAAGTCATCAAGTCAGAAAAGATCAAAACCCCTGCCATTACAGTCTGGTGGGGAGCCTTTAGATCTCTCTCAAATTCCTTCATACAAAGGGCCAGTACCAGGTACACCTAAGATATTTCCTCCTGAATCGGTCAGTGAAATGGAGCAGGTTGGTCATTCTGCAGCTAAGCAACAGTTCTCTCCCTTTCTTCATCGTTCACCAGGCGCTCCCTCTGGTCATTATTTATCCTCTGCCCAGTCATCGCCATTGTGTTCTGTACCTGAGGGAGGACATGTGTTTAATTTTAATTTACCAAGTCCTTTTGAAGGATTTTACTCAGATCCTGAGTTGATATCTCCAAGCCCGATGTCACCAGGGATACATTTTGCTTTTCCGCCCAGAGCATCAATGGTCAGTTCCATGTCAGAATTGAATAGACTTGCTGTTTCTCCCAGAGCATATTATCCTAGTCAGCCTTTACAGGTACCCATTAAAACGAATACCCCAAGTCAGTTAACAAAAATGGAGGGTCATCAACATGAAAGAAGAACTTTATCCGATTCTGAGGCATATTTATGTCCAGTTTGTGGACAAGTGTTCCCTTCATATGACAATCTAGCTAAACATATGGCAAAACATTTACCGACAGAAACAGTCAGACAGGCTGATAATAATAAAGTGCATTACTGTAAAGTGTGTAATAGATCGTTCTCGAGAAGCGATATGTTAACTCGACACATGCGTTTACATACTGGTCTTAAACCTTATGAGTGTACAGATTGTGGGCAAGTCTTCAGCAGGAGTGATCATTTGAACACCCATAAACGTACTCATACAGGTGAGAAACCATATCGATGCCCACAGTGTCCTTATGCTGCATGTCGCCGTGACATGATCACAAGACACATGCGTACACATGCTAAGAGATCTGCAAAAAGAGGAAAATATCTGTCTGTTCCAGAACGAGAAGGGGATATACGTAAAAGTTCTGTTTCTAGTTCAGATACAGCTGATTCATTGGATTACTCTAGAACATTCTCGGCATCAAGTGCAGATAGCCTTGATTTAGATTCAGGAAGTTCCCGAGCTTGCTCTATCAGTCGTGGAGATAGTTCAGACAGAGCTATGTCTCGTGGGGATAGTGGTGACATGGATAGTAGTAGTTCAAATAGACCCCATCATTGGGGTGGAACTAGCACTGAGAGTACGGTCTTTGAAGAAACATTACAGGAAGAGCGAATGCATAAAGTACCAATGCTTCACCGGGATAGTTCACTCGGTGAATCTACCATATGTTACAGAAAAATGCGTAATTGGTCAACAACAAGTTTTGAAAGCATAGATTCAGAAGATGGCAAATCTAGGAGAGATTCTTTTGCAGATGATACCATTTTTGAAGTGGAACATTCGGAGATGCGTCGCGAGACAAAATGCGATATTCCTCTGATTGATGAAGAAAGTTTAAAGAAATGCACTATAAGTTCTGATACCAATGTTAATGGATGATGATAACAATGTTGATTTTAGATAGATTTCTATCATTCCTTTTTTAATATTATTTTATCTTGTTTTTACAAAATACTTTAAGTCCAATAATAGATATTTTTTATTGTTTTTGTCTAACTTTTCAACATAATTTTTAATATAAAAAAATCAGCTATATTGCATAGTATTGGTTAATAAACATTTTCACTTTTTTTCTGAAAAGTTGAATATAACAGAATTTTAGACAAATAATTGCTAAAAACACAAAATAAATTAACAATACAGTGATCATGTTGGATTTTGCAAATATTTCTCACGTTTTTTCTAAAGTGCTATTTTGAGTTATTAAAATGCTCATATATACATTTAACACTGAGGTGGGAGGGGGACATATTTAAATTTTGGATGAAGATCTCATTGCCGTATTGGAATTTGCTCTATTTCCTTCTAAGTGTTTGTTAAAGTGCTAGAATTTTATTTTAAAAGATTGAATTGTTTAGATTTTGAGATTGGGATGATAAATAGAAACAATTTTTAATGATGTACAAAATGAAGGTTGTGTTGTTGTTTTTGTTGTGTATAACAACTGAAGGCTTAAGACAGTGTGTTGTCATGGAAAAAGAAAATTATGTGTTTCTCATTGTAACAAAAAGAAATTGTGTTAGATAAAGAGAACTGTTAGATTTAAAATTGTATAGATTTTTATGGGCTTCATTATTGTACTACAGAATCATGTTACTGAACACATGCATGGATCAAATGGTCATTTTTGTTGAATATTAAGCATTTTTATATTAAAATGGTGTAATTCTAATACAGTAAGATGTAACAGTTAAGTACTAAATAATGTTTAATTTAAATATTCATGAGAATTGTCTTTGATAATTAGCAAATTTACACAAAAATCAACGAACACAAATTTTTCTGTATATCATCAATTTTTGGTCTTTTCCTTTTTCACTGTTCCTTTCCTGAAGCACACTATCTTGAACACTCTTTCTGATTTTGGAGCACAATGTCTTGAGCTCTCTTCCTTTTTCCTGGAGCCTGTAGTCTGAAGCTTTGTTTCTTTTTTGTCTGAAACACACAGTCTAATGCTTTGTTCCTTTTTTTCTGGAACACACTGTCTTGAGCCCTGTTCCATTTTTTCTTGGAACAGTGTTCAGTTTGTTTGGACACATAGTTAAAGTTTTGTTGATATTTTTTATTACTTATGAACATTCTGTAAGATCTTATTTTATAAATTTAAGCCATATTTGTGCTAGATGATGTTTTGGCTATGATGCTTGTTTTGTTTTACTACAGTGTGAACCAAAAGTATTCATCCACAAGACAACTTTTCTTCTTTGTTCAATATTATTGAAGTTTAAAAAAATTTCAGTAGTTGTGAAAATTATATTATTGAAGTTTAAAAAATTATATATTTGAAATGAATTATTGTTACAAGAAGATTCGTAATGTTGATCAAAATGTTTACCACTCTTGAAACCAGGGACATTCACATTTCAGTATCACTAGTAATATATTGTTTAAAAAATATTAAAAATTTTTTAATAAGAACTAATGAAATTTAAAGATTAAGACTAGATAGAATTTATGCAAACCTACATTTGTATGGAAAAAAGTTTTGTTTTAACATAACTCAATATTAAGCCAAAAAGCATTCATGACATCTTAATGTAACATTTTTTTAAATTTTTTTTTAATTTATTTTATTAAACTTCAAGTAATTGATTGTACAGATGTTTCAGAGAAAATTAGTTGTATCTTAACATTAGTGATCTTAATGAAACTTTTAATTCATCAAAGTGGAATCAGTATTTCTATGAAAATATTTTTATTTCAAAAATAATTATTTTTCCCCAACTTACATTGGGTGAATACTTTTGGCACACCCTGTATATTTGTTACATTTGATTGGTATTAATCTTACCTGATCATGTTTTAATTAAACCCAAAGGTGTTTTTGATTATTATAGTAATACTCGTGATTTTTATTTATGGTAATAACTTTATTTTCAACAATAGTTTTGGATTTTATTTGCTTAGTAGTTGACCTTATATTCATATTTTCTGTCATTTTAGAATTTTGGAAGCTAAAAATTATTTATGCAGAACAGCTTTATTCGCATAGATTAGTTTCATAGTTTTCAAAATAAATGACAGCTTTAGAAATTTTTTTTTATCAAAGAATGAATATCTTTGACCCCTTACTTTGATAACAGAATGATTACTATACAAGATTTATTAGTTTGTAATGTCATAATAAGCCTTGGCTAAGATTTGAATGCTTTGCAACACTTTGAAGGGTTTTTTTTTTCTTTCTTTCTTTATTTTTTTTTTTTTTTGAAGTGGAGTGAAATAATGGTGTTTTATATCCAAGTCAAGTTTGTTAAAGTTTATAAAGGCATTCAGTTCCATAGTACCTGTAGCAAGTTACCAACGTTTTGTATGTGAATTGACAATTTTGGTTTTTGAAGAAGGATCTGCATGAAAGTTGGTGAGAGGTTCTGGTGATTAAGCAAGCACTTTACTTGACCGGTTTTGTAAAAGAGTTTTATGATTAGTATTTATGGCAGTGTTTCTAATCACCTATGTTCTTTTTGAGTTAAAAATGCTATGATATTTTTTACGACAGTGCCGCTTACCACCTCATTCAGAGCAGATCAAAGTGTGACAAAGTACATCACATCTAACTTGAAATGTCTTATCTGTGTATCTCCAACATCTCTGAACATACCTTTATTTAACTGAAATAATCTTGTTTTCTTGTGAAAATCCATGTAGGAGGAAAATATCAACAAAATTTGATATCTATAAGTTGTAACCTGATACACAAATACTGTGTGGTGCTTTGATTTCAATTGGTTTACTGTTTCACTGTAACATACACCTTGCTGCAAGTTTTATATGTTTACCGGGTACTAACAGTACAGATTGTTATGGCTGTAGATCCTTTATGGGAGCTAGTGATTGCTTTAGCCACAAATGAAAGCTGGTGATTATTGTGGCTGTAGTTTCCCTAAGGAAAGGAAAGCTGATGATTATTGTGGCTGTAGTTTCCCTACGGAAATTAACAATGATTGTGGCCATTAGTTTTGTATACGAGTTAAAAATTATTGTGGTGGTAGTTTATGGAACTAGGAGATTATTGTTGCTTTAGTTTCTGTATTGGAGTTAGAGATAATTGTGGCTTCATTTTCATTAAAGAAGTCAGATACTAATGTGGTTTAATTTCTCTATGGGAGCTAGAGCTTTTTGTAGCTGAAGGTTCCTTTTGGGAGTTGGATATTATTGCTGTGGCTTTAGCTTCATTATGGAAGCCAGAGAATTATTGTGGCTTAAATTTCTTTATGGGACTAGAGATTGTTGTAGTGGTGTTTTCTTATTTATAAATTACTCTGATCTGCCAATGCCACTTATAGAGGAAAGTTTTATTGTTTGCTTCAGGTGGTCTACTTTTTCGTATATTATATAGGTAGACACCTTTTATATCTAGAGGTAAGCAAATCATACTTTATAGGCTTTCACTGATAAAGAGTCTGTGACACATGACCTTCAATCTCATCCAGCCAAGCGGTCTAAAGCATGTGCCTAAAAATCACAGTGCCTCTCACCACTTGGGTTTGAATCTCGCTTGGGCAGATGTGAGAAAGTTTGTCAGTTTGTTGAAGGTTAGTGATTTCATCTTGGTTCTCCATATTCCTCCACCATTCCACAACTGACTACCTTGAAAAAAAATCCTGACTAGGGTGTAAAGTATCATTAATCCAATCAAAACTTATCTTATAGACTTGTTAAGTTGTTTAGCTTATCACAGCTTAAGCAAAGTCACTTTTGAAAATCTATATCTACATAACACTTGTTGAAATAAAAGCACCGTACAGTTTAATATTCTCCATTTCTAATACCCTGTATATGTCATGTTAGAAATTTCTATAACTTAATTAACTGTTGATCACTATCTAATATATTCCTTTAAAAGTTAAGAATCTCCATCTTTAAGGTTGTCCTTCAAAGTGGAAAAAAGCCTTAATTTTTTAAAAATTCACCTCAAAGTGAAAAAAAACTCTGTCTTAAATATTCCCTTCAAAGTGCAAAACAAACTACCGGTACATCCCAAAAAATCACCCTGTGAATGGAAAGCAAACTCCATATTGAAAATACTAGTATTCCAAAATCTCCCTGTAAATGGAAAGCAAACTCCATATTGAAAATACTAGTATTCCAAAATCTCCCTGTAAATGGAAAGCAAACTCCATATTGAAAATACCTTTTTATGTGGAAAACACCTCTGTAGAATTTAAATGTGATAGAAAAAGCAAAGCAATGTCTCTGTAATTTATAAGTAAATAAAAAAAATCAAATGAAAGGATTTTTTCATACAATGAAATTTTATACTTTTTAAAATAAGAAAATATGGTCAGTTAAAATGCAAAATATTGCTAAATTTAATAAAATGATTATGTATGTTTTAATAATTTTTAAGTTAATGAATTGGTATATATTATTTTAATTGCAACATTATTTATATATATATAAAGATATAAATATGTAAACTTTGGAATAAATTGTTGTTTTATTATTGTTTATTAAATAATCTTGTTTACATTTTTAAGCAGTATTATCATCAAATACATTTTAAGTTATTTTGTTTCGCCAAAAATTAGAAGATTTGTTCTTTTTTTTAATTTTTTTCATTGTAAAGTGCTACATAATTATTATTATATTATTATTATCATCATAATTATGATCATTATTTTAACTGTTATAATTGGGTATATATATAAATATATACATGTGTGTATGTATATATATATACATTTTGTGTATGTCATTAACAAATTAAGGGGATCATCACCAAATTTCACAGTTGATTTTTGCCTCACTGAAGCAGTCATGGTGATCATTTTTAAACAGTATCCATACCTACATCTTTGTTTAAGTTGACAATATAATTTCAAATTAACATCCTATCTTTACATATCTTTTCAAGATATTTAATTTTCAAATTTCCTTTAAATTCTGGACACTTGAAAATGAAATTATTAAAATCTGTCCGAATACATAGAAGGATTAAGGTAACTGTAAGTACATAGAATAACAAATAGTTAAAAAAGCAATTCCTTCTCTTTTTTGGAAGCTTGTTTTTTTTTTTTAAATAAAAGTTTGACCTCCCTTAGATCTTATCAAGCCATTTTTATTTTGGTTAATTTTTACACAATAGTGATTTGTGAGTTGTAGTTTTGTATGTTACCTTGGTAACTTTTTGTAAAATTTTTAGCTTCTCACTGAACAATACAGTTTGTAAAATTTTTTCATGTGACAGTTTCTATTTTTGATTCCTGGATACAAAAATCAATCTTAGATTTTAGAAACTTTTAAATAATAGTTTCAAACATTTTTGATCAATTTATCATATAGCGATAGTAATGTTTGTTTTCCGATGTCAATTTGACTGGAACTTTTTCGTTGTCTGGTACAAAATCGAAGATTTAAGTGGAAATTTATAGAATATATTGCCAGGGAGATATTGAATGATTGAAAATATTTTTAAAGCCTTTGCAAATCATTTGTGAAATATTGAGGTGAATTCCCATCTTTTATGATGCCTTATACATGTAATATGTTACTATTAAAGTAACTCATTCAACATGCATTTTAGATGGTTAGTTCTCGTAATTCAGAAAGTATTTTTAGATTAGTACCTTGCTTTTAGATACTAAGATGCTTCAAAGATTTGAGGTAAAAGTCACATGGTGAGATGTTGGACCAAATAGACAATAATATTCTGTGAATTAAATCTTTCTAAATGGGGCATCTTTATAAATGAATAGGACACTTGTAGTTAAAATTTTCTTATAAAATTAATCATCTTTCTAGAAATAATAGAACATATTATTTTTAAAGGTATGGGGTTTTGAGATGTGTTAGTGTACCTCTTTCTGTATAAATTGAAACCTCTGTATTTGAGGGATGAAATTTTTATGCTTGGGGAATTTTTGTTGAGAGCAGTGTCATTGAACCTTTTCTGGGACAAATTATCTAGGTCTCAATTAATTTTCTACCATACATCAATTAGTTCTTATCAGGAATTTAAATGAATGGAATTTTTTTTTTTTTTTTTTTTTTTTTTTTTTTTAAATCTGATATATATCTTTAGGTTTCTTAATTTCTATAATGTATAATTAGATACAGAAATATTAAAAAAACAATTTAAGTTTAAAATAGTTATAAATATAAAAAAGAAAAGTTAAAGTTAATTTATATTTCATCTTGTTAAAATGGCCATAACTTCGTTAATATGCACTAACTTACCTGTATAAAATAATGTTGACATTTAAACATCAAGGTCTTATTTAATGAACAGGTATTAGTCATAGGTAATCATTAAAGTATCTTGTCATTGGAAGAAAAATTCTTGAAAATTTTGTACTACTAATATAAAATATAATTTCTTTTTATTGATATGACGTATAGTTTCTAATAAAATGTGTTTATAAGGGCATGTATCAATTTCTTGAATTTCTAAAATTATAGTTGTATTTGTCAATTTCTAGAATTTCTTAAGTGGTATATGCCATAATAATGAGGTTCATTGCACATTGCATAACTTGTACATAACCTCTCTCTCTCTCTCTCTCTCTCTCTCTCTCTCTCTCTCTCTCTCTCTCTCTCTCTCTCTCTCATATAAAATTTGGGACAGAATTTAAAGCAAAGCATCACTTTTTTATTTTGTAAAACACAAACTGAGTTAAGTTTTATATATAATAATAATTAAGAGTTTTAAATAGCTAGATGTTTGTTTCAAAGGAGAAAGCAACATAAAGATAGAGGAATTGTGTGTCAATGATTTGAATGTAAATTTCATGTTTACATGGCATTATTAAATGGCAGCTGTAATAGTCATGAAGTGATGTGAGTTGATTGGTTTGTTAATAGTTATATGTTACTGAGATATATATATATATATATATATATATATATATATATATATATATATATAAGTAATTCTGTATTTTGATTATCATTGTGAATACCGGTGAAAATTGTTGTCTTTTAAAAAAAATCACATGACATTTAGATCGATTTCTTGAGTTTTCTTTTGTAAATCTCATAATTGTTTTTAGAACTTATTTTCTTTATGCAGGCGTCTAAAGCTGTCCAAAATAATGACACAGGATGAACACGTGAAATGGAAATTTTCTAAAATAAAATTTGATGGTAAAAACATTTGGCCATTCTTGAGGACATTGTAGTTCATTTTATTGACCACAGGTGGAATTTCTCAGGTTCTGGTTCAGGAACATTGAAAGATCTTCAGCAATTTTGAGAACATGATATGCAACACTTACACTTCCCCTTACAAGTTAAAAAGGGTCTTGCTCACTTAAATCTGGTGCCTTTGTGCTTTGTTTGGGTACAATCTTGGCATCATGTTTGCCTTGGTGTAATTTTGCTGTTTTGGGCCATCTTGGCATAAAATTCTAAATTTTTTGAGTGAATGATCATCTTTTGTTAAGTTTGGGACAGTATGATACTTGCCTAATCAGCTGTTGTCACAGTTATTGTTTTAGAGAACTGTACTTTCAACAAAGATCTTTTTTTTTTTAGAAATTCATAATTTTTAAAAATTACATTAAAAAGAATTGAAATTTATTTAGCAAACAGTCATAGTTACAGAATTAGGAGAAATTTACTCCCAACTACATTATATTTTTAAAAATAATTTACAGTAATTTTTTGGAAATGTAAAAAAAAGATTTTTGATTTTGTTTTTGGCCATTATTTGAAAAACTCCTAACTTCAATTAATATATCAGATCAGTATGGCTGCCTGTTTGTGAACAGTGAAAGCTTATGCACTCACATCATACAGAGCACATAATCAAATAATCAATCCAAAAAAAAGGATAAATTTCCCGGTTTTAAATTTGAAATCAAGTCAATACATATAGAATTAACTCCCTTTGCTTTTTTAATCTTTTAAATTTTAAAATGGAACTGCTTGATTTGCTTGAAATACAACAAGTTATAAGAAATTAAGAAAACATAGACATATTAAGAGGCATTTTCTTTCTTTCTTTTCTCTCTCTCTCTCTCTTTTTTTTTTTTCCCCATTTTGTTAGAACCATTTATTTTAATATTATGGAACTTTGGTAGAAATGGTTTTGAAAAATAAAGGTAAGCATATTTTTGTAAAATTTATTTTTGCAAGTTCTTTAATTCTGTTTCCTGATATGAACTCGTATCTATCAGGAAAACTAATGTTTTTATAAGTTAAAATGTTAAAAAAAAAATTTATGACGTAATTTGACAGTACAAATACATACTCTATATTCACTTATTTGTTATCTTCTCCTCCTCGGCTATTGTCAGTAATCTTCAATTTTGTCATTAATTTGCAATCTTCTCTATGTCACCCCAGACTTTTTATGAGATTTTTTCCTCACCACTTCCTGTAGTTCATAGTTTTCCACAATCAGTGTTACGTTTTATATTCAAGAACTATAATTTTTACATTCCACAATTGCGTAAGGAAAGGATAGGTACTTGGGATATTAGCTTAAAACTCCACACAAATAGGTTAGCCATTCAATTTTCTTACAAATCATTTCAGGGTCCATATTGACGTATTTTTATCATATTAAGACATTCATTATCTTTGTTTTGGCTTTAATGAATTATAAAATGACTTATGATAGTATTAATAAACGAAAGAGTTTGAAAATGATAGAAATCTTATAAATTTTGTTGCTTCTGTAAGAAGTCAATTCAGTTTCTTCA
The DNA here is from genome assembly GCA_029721355.1 of Tegillarca granosa. Lineage (NCBI taxonomy): Eukaryota > Metazoa > Mollusca > Bivalvia > Arcoida > Arcidae > Tegillarca > Tegillarca granosa. The sequence continues at coordinate 46,230,229 of CM056597.1, read as the reverse complement.
CTCCGCCATTGCAGAATTCCCTTGATTTCATTGTTTTTAAATACATAATAATTAAAAATATATATATATATATATATATATATATATATATATATATATATATATATATAAACATCATTATTTTACCAATTTGTCAAAGTTGGGATGTAAAAAATTTTAAAAAAATTGTGTTTGTGCAATTAATAGTATTTAATATTACAGATAAATAAAAGCTTTACTTTGTTGTATATATTGAAGAAAATGAAATGAAATATCATTTTACACTGTAAATAAATTTTGTAGAGAAAAAAATATTTTCTTAATATCAGGGTAGATAACTCATGTTTTATTGTGCAAAGCACATAGATAAATCCATGTTAGGACAATTTCATTTTTTTAAACAAACTTCATTAATTTTATATCCATGTATGTGATATATGGATTTTTTTTTTTAAATTGTCATTTTAATACCATATTTGGAATTTATTTAGCATATTTATCTTTTAATTGGTTATTTTTTTATGTAATAGTACCTACGATATCATCTTTGGATCTCAGAACTATGGAAGATGCCAACTGCCATTAGCATTTTTTGATATTTGAAAGCATAGAGATATACATTATGTACTGTGTACATAATTTGAAATAAAAATGTTGACAGTTTTTTATAATGTTTACTGCATGCTGAAATTTTTTTTGTTCAAATTCACTTCAGTAATCAAGTTCTTTCAATGCAACAGGTGATGCCTTGAAGCATCTGCACTGAACCCCAAAAGATGGCATAGCATCAGGAATGTGCAAACTGATCAGGTATATCTCACAATATGCATTTTGCATCTATTGAATTTTAATTCAATGAATCAATGGATTATTTCATTCAAATTTAAAAAAAATTCTGTGAATGTGTTTGTTTAATATTAAACTAATGGATAGGAAATGCTGTTTATAAATGTCCTGAGTAGGGAGGGGTCGTTACATTGAAGCAACAAGGTTGTTGTCAAATTGGAAATAAAAGATTTTTATAGACTTTGCTTCCAATTATCAAATTACTAACTGGCACTTGTAGGCTTCCATAGTTAAAAACCAGTCACTATGTAACATTATCATTCCTATACAAACTTAGCAATATTATACAGTAATATGGTAAAATTTAAATTCTGGTTTAAACATATTTTTCACTTTTTGTTGTTCAAGAAAATGGGTCAAATTGACATCTGTTTGTGTTGTTGTTTTTTTTTTTTTTATTATTATTGTTTTTGATATAGTAACATTTCTTCCTGTATGTAGCACATAGTTCATGATGAAACAACATTGTTTCTTAAGAATGATGAAAATCCATAAATAATGGAAATAATTTTCCCTATTTTCAGCAAGGGATGTCACCCATTTCAGGTTTTTTCTTTGTTACCATAGTAACCAGATGAAACATCTGCTCGAGCAGGATTTTAATAGTACTGCAAATTAGAAAAAAACATTAAACCCATCAGATTTTTTTTTCTCTTTAAAAATGGATCAAGACCATATCTGGCCTTTAAAATGGCATATTATTAATTTTTAAAATGAATTAAATTATTAAACTTTTATCTATACCAGTAATATTTTAAAAGAATTTGTTGTATTGTAAAGATCATATTTGTCCTATGAAACGGTGTATGTAATTAGACAATAGCATTATATTTCAGCAGATTTATAAAATGGGATATGTTATTGAAATATGTTTGATGAGCAGTAATATTTTGTTAAGATGTAACTGGAGAAAACATTCTACATTCCACTGACATGATGTCACAAGTAAGATACCCATACAGATTTCACGCAATGTCACAAGTTTTCAGTTATTTTGAAAGATTTACAAGATTCTGACAAAATTGGATTTACAGATATACCATGTCATGATGTATTACTTACAAGAACTGCTATCTTTACTGGTTATGAGAAATAATAATGCCACATTTCCCCGTTGAAAAGAGTAATATTTTTCGCAAGAAATAAGCAATTTTGCAATTCTGTATCCAATATAAATGTGGTCTTGTTACATCACATGGTTCCCTAGACAACCCCATGGTGTAAGTCGAGATTTTTGCCAGTCAAGGATTTACATGAACGAGGGTATTTTAGCCTCTCTTTTTTAAGCTTTTTTTTTTTTTACTGTAGTACATATTGCGTAGCGTTCAGAAATTCGTGGGTTATATCAAAATAGTGAAACAAATTCAAATGATAATTGTTAAATTGAATTTTTATTTATGGTAACCTCTAAGATGTAATATTAAAGCTGAAAATGAAATTTAAAGCTGAAACAAAATATTTAATGAATTTTTAAAAATATTTTTTCTCCTTCAAGTAATATACATAAAAGAAATATATTGTTGCACTACAGTGATGTATGAATGTTTTGAAATGACCCCCATTTCTACGCCATTATTTACATAATAATTATTGTATATTGTTTAACTGTGATAATTGTATATTGAGCAAACACATCAAACGGAATTGGAAGAAGTGTTCACACCTATATTTCCTGAAAAAAATCAGTTTGGTTACAGTATTAAATATTCTTGTACGAGTCAACTCAAATCAAGTCAGTAAGTCAGGAGTAAATGTATTTAAAACATCAAATATTTGGAATTTGATAATATCTATTTTAAGTTATTCTCAGGTTTCAGGAGATTTTTCTGAAAGACTACTTGCTTCAAATTGAAATGCCTTATGATGTATGCTTCAAATTTTCTTTACATAGTTTTTGTTGTGGCAGTAATTTTTCTAAAGTCTTCAGTTTTAAATACCAAAATAAGCAATATTGGTAATTTTATTCCAAAAATGTAAAATTTTAGCTTTTTCCTACTTTTTAGATTTAATTCAAAGTTCAAGTGATGAAATCCTTTGCATTAATATGTAAGGCACTTGTAAGATTTGGAAATAACTCAATTTCAAATTTGGTCTGAAGTTACTGGTCAAAGGGACACTTATTGCCTAGCTTCCAGTCCTAAGAAAATTTGCCAGATCACCCTTTGTAAGGTCAATTATTTTCTCCTTGTAGTCCAGTTTCTGTCACCACCCTGGACAGAATCTGGACCAACAGTAATACTCCACTTGTCTCAGATAAACAGATCTGCACTATATGTATAATCTCCTAACTTTTTTATTCCTTATAAACTCATGTTCTATCTTTGTGTGATAAAATCTAACAGTTTCATAATCCACAAATATAGAACATGAAAAAATAAACTTCTTTATAAATAAAATGATGTTTATAAATAGTTTCTATTGACTTTTATGGAGTTGTATCTGATGTACAGAATATTTGACGGCCATCTGTTAGTGAATGATTGATATCGTTTGTTTATTATCAAGTAATAATTCATTGTTTGTTGTTATTTCATTGTTTCTCCATTAGCTTTTTACAGTTGGTGGTTACCTCAATTCATCTGTCATTATTCAATGTCATTGACGTCAATATTATAAAATTGAGCTTTAAGAACAAAACAAACTGTCTCTGTTATTTGTTTTATATATATATATACATGTATATGATAAGAAAACTGGGATTGTTTAATATTGCTGCTGTTAATCAATGCTTCATAACCTGATCGTGAAGTGGAGTGAATTAATGTTGTCTTAGGTCTTGGTCAAGATTCTTTTACTTAATATTGAGGCAGTAAGTTTTTGAATGGTGCAGGAAACTGTAGTACCCAGAAAAAACCACTTACTGGTACCTCTTGCAAGCTAACTGACAAAAATTTCTCACACTAGTATCTGGCCTGTTATGATCCCAACCTAGGTGTGTACTTGCTCCATAAGTTTGAGTTTGTAGGTTTGGAACCCGACCAGATCTGACCCAAGACTTGAAGGTGGGTAGTGACTGTTCTTTTGTGAAGAGGCATAACTAAATGTTGAATACATTATATAAATGATTCAAGGGTCATCAGTTCCATCAACAACCTTGGTTGCATGTTTTGTCCTAAAAAAGATATGGAATATTAAAATTTACCTGTCCAACAAACTGCTTGGAGAATAGGTATGGTAAAAAATGTTGAATTTTGCAATAGCCTGGTGTTTCAGTCTAGCTGTAAACTTGTGATCCAATCTTGCAGTGGACTGGTATTTCAGTTTTCCAGTAAATTGTGTGTCCAATCTTGCTTAATATTGACTAATGTCATAATCTCCTTGTAAACTTGTTCTCCTTTCTTGCTGTAGACTGATGTTCAGTATTCTAGTTGATTCGTGTTCCATTCTTGCCTAAGATTGATGTCTGAATCTCATAAAAATTGATGTTCCAATCTTACCATTGACTGAACTCCAATCTCCTAATAGACTCTGTTCCCTTCATACCTCAAACTGATGTAAACCGATGTTCCAAGTTTTATATTGACTGATGTCTTAATTTCCTAATAGACACATATTCCATTCTTGCCACTTATGTTCCAATATCCTAATAGACTGTTATTCCCTTCTTGCCTTAGACTGATGTTCTAATCTCCCAGTAGACTGTTATTCTTGCCTTAGACTGATGTTCCAATCTCCTAATAGACACATGTCCCTTTCTTGCCTTAAATTAATGTTCAAATCTCCCAGTAGACTGTTATTCCATTCTTGCTTTAGTCTGATGTTCCAATATTACAGTAGACTGTTGTCCCCTTCTTGCCTTAGACTGATGTTTTTAATCTCCCAGTAGACTGTTGTTCACTGTTTTGCTTTAAAATATTGTTCCAATCTTCCAGTAGACATGTTCCAATATTACAGTAGACTGTTGTCCCCTTCTTGCCTTAGACTGATGTTCCAATCTCCCAGTAGAATATTGTTTCATTCTTGCCTTAGACTGATGTTCCAATCTTACAGTAGACTATTGTTTCATTCTTGCCTTAGACTGATGTTCCAATCTCCCAGTACACTATTGTTTCATTCTTGCTTTAGACTGATGTTTCAATCTCCCAGTAGAATGTTGTTCCCTTCTTGCCTCAGACTGATGTTTTTAATCTCCCAGACTGTTGTTCACTGTTTTGCCATAAGATAGTGTTCCAAATTTTCAGTAGACTGATGTTCCAATCTCCCAGTAGACTGTTGTTCTCCTCTTGCTTTAGACTGATGTTCCAATCTCCCTGTAGAGTGTTGTTCCCTTTTTGCCTTATAGATAATGTTCCAATTTCCCAGTAGACTGGTGTTCCAATCTTGCAGTAGACTGTTCCCTTTTTGCCTTAGAATGATGTCCAAGTAGATTGTTATTTCATTCTTGCAGTTGACTGCTGTTCTATCAATGTTTGGAGTCTTGCACTCCTGCTGTATTTAAGCCTTGAAGAGCACTTTTATGATGAGCTGAAGATGTTGACTTTAATTAGTAATAATCAAAAAGTGATTCTACTTTAATTTATTGAATGTGGTAAAATTAACACTTACAAATATCATAATACTGAAACATGACCAGTTTAGAAAACGTGTGTGGAGTTATGACCTTGTTATATTCTAATTAAATAGCATTAACTTGAGCTTTAGAACACCAATTTATGATCCTAGATTATGGATAAAATATTACAATAAACAGACCTCTCAACTACTATGTATAACACTTGTCTATATATTTTGGTCATAGGATCAGTTAATTGATCTTTAAATGACTAATTAATGGTAAACAAGAGCTTTTGTAATCTATAAGGTGCTAATATTAATATGTTTAATAGGTAACATGTGTCTGACATTTGACAGTGTTTTTTAAACTTCTGATGGTTTAACTGCTGTGGCAAAAATTAAATATCAAGGTAGTGTTAATTTGATTTCCACTTTTGAGACATGTTATGTCCTTCAGCAAGTTACTTCATTCTATATTGTTAGAGCCTCACTGACCAAGCAGTCTAAAGCATGTGTCTACGTATCACAATGCCTGTCATTGCCTAGGTACCAATACCACTAGAGCAGATCTTAGTGCGAGAAAGTTTGTCAGTTCACTTGCCAAAGGTTGGTGGTTTTTTCCCAGTACTCAGGTTTCCTCCACCATTCCAGAACAGACCACCTTGATATAAATGAAAAAATCTTGACTGATGTGTAATTAAACACCATTTATTCAATCCAATCATTCCACATTATTAATTAACCTATGTCAGCATTATGGGCCAGTTAGACAGAAATTCTGTAAATGCTGGAACGACAATACAATGTACTGCTGAGCGTTCTGTACAAGGTGTTTCCAACAAGTCCATATTCTTGTCAAAACAATTTAGTACAAATAAGCACTGCCAGTTAATGAATTTTAATGACACTAATAGTCTCAGGTTGAACTGATAAATTGTTAAACAAATTTACTCACACAAGGATCTGTCCCTATTGTGATTCCATTTTAGCCAGTGAGCAAATGCATTAGCCTAGTTGGCCAACTGGGCTAATTCCACATTATTAATTAAACTATGTCATCATAATGGGCCAGTTAGACAGAAATTTTGTAAATCCTGGAATAACAATACAATGTACTGCTGAACGTTCTGTACAAGGTGTTTCCAACAAGTCCATATTCTTGTCAAAACAATTTAGTACAAATAAGCACCACCAGTTAATGAATTTTAATGACACTAATAGTCACAGTTTAGTGTTCCATGCCTGCCATTACATAGGGGATAGGTTTTAAAGGTCCTGTGACTTACATTTCTAAATGCTAAGTGCTTGGCAAAAAAACAGTTACTGTCTAGTTTTTAGTTTGGTAAGACCTGACAGGGATTTAAAACCTGACCTCCCATATATGAAGCAAGGGTTATGACATGGAATATTAAAAGCTTTTATCACTAAAGGCCACTGTGACCTTGAAAGAATGATAGAATAATAGAGTTTGAGACCAAAGTCAAGATTTTATTGACTTCTACCGAGGTGATCAGTTCAGGAATGGTGAAGGAAACCAGAGTGCCCAGAGAAAATTACAGACCTTTGGAAAGCCTCTTTACAAATTTTCTCACACAAGGATCTGTCCTGATTGTGATTTCATTTTAGTCAGTGAGCACATACATTAGCCTAGTTAGCCAACTGGGCTGACAAGAAAAAAATTGGTATATAATGCTTCATATATGCATCTGAAACAACTCTTAGTACAAATGCACTTATATAGGACACCTGAACCCAGTTGTCACAAACTTTATAAGCATAATTTATTAATTAATCAATGTTTGTTTCTTGTATACTTTTTTGAAATGTTTGTTGAAAAGACCAAAACATAATTTCATTAACTAAAGCACATTATTTCAAAATCATTGATTTAATAATAAAATGCAGGATGTTAGTTTTTAATTGGTGATTTCAATTTATGGCAATCAATAATTTAACCAAAATGAAAGCTTTAAACGATTGCACCCTGAACACAAATTATCGATGTTGCTTATTTTTATCTTGCATAAACATTTTTTGGCAAAATATGATTTTATAATTTATATAATTATTCTTTTTATGACCGAAATAAATATGCTCTGCATTTTAAATTTTCTACTATGCAAATAAATTATATATGAAGCAATTAAATAAAAATGTCAATAGAATTTTTTTATATGATACAAATTAGTGACATATATTGCAATACTTCAAAACAAAATCCTATACAGTACACATGCACTAAAAATAGGTCAGTCAATTACAAGTTATTGAGTTAAAACTAATTCACTTTAATCAAGGCATCGGCAATTTAATATAGAACAAGTCCGTTTGCTATTGACTTCAAAAATAAATGGGGGCCTTGTTGGTCATGTGATCTAAAGCAAACACTTACACTTCACAAAACCTCTTGCTGCTAGGCTCAATCCAACTTGAACAGATCCCAATGTGAGAAAGTTTCTCAGCCTGCGAAAGGTCCGTGGTTTTCTCTAGACACTCTTGTTTTCCCCCTCCCTACCATCCCAGAACCAACCACCTGAACATAAGTGATAAATATATAAATTCATGCTTGAAACATAAAATACCATTACTCAACTGAACTCAAAAATAATAATACAAGCCCAAAAACCCAATGTCAGTGGGCAATATTTGGATTATCTTTGTGTGTTGAAGTAAATATTTTTCTGCTTCCCCTTTTTCTCTTTGTCTTAAGACTTAAAACTAAACATTAACTCTTGCTAAGAACCAATCATTTAACTATCAACATTAAACAACATGTAACACACTAACCATATTAACATTGAAGTAGAGCCGATTGATCAATTAAATTAATGAGGTTTTACATCCCAGTTAAGAACATTCTCTTAAATCAGGATGTCACCAGCTATAGGTGAAGTGGCAGAATTTTTTTCCTTTGCAATGTGCTGCAGGCAATGTGCAGGGAAGTTTCTTAATGTGTCTGCCATGACACAGGGCATTGGTTTTTAAGGTCTCCTCCAAAGGACTACATGACTTCCATTTCTAATACCCAGTGCTTGGTGGAAGAACAGTCACTACCTATTTTCAAGTCTTGGTCCTATCCAGCTGGGGTTCGAATCAACACCCACAAATATTGTAGAGTAGGATTGGAGTGGAGTGATGGTGTCTAGATTTTTTCACTTATATCAAGTGGTTACTTCTGAGATGGTGGAGGAAACCAGAGTACCCGGAGAAAACCACTGAGAGATGTTGTGACTTGTAAGCCAGTGTTTTAAACCACTATAAACATTAAACAAAACTTATCATACCACAGTAACTATGCAACAAAGAAGTAGAACCTAGGTTTTTTCCCCTTGATGAACAATTAGGAAAAATAAACAAGAATAACAGAAAATAAATTGATAGAAAATAAACATTTATTACAACAGCATACAAATAAGCCTTACAATTACTATAAATAAAAGCTTTGTAAGACCTTGGTTCTTTTTTCATAAAGGAATATTTGTCTTTTTTACAAATTTTTTTTATGATATTAAAATCTGTAAGTACTTGTACAACATATTTTAACATGGTTTTAATTTTAACATTTATTCAACAAAAATCTAGATAATTGTTCTTCCAGAATAAGCAGTCTCATCTCAACTTTCAGACCAATATGTAAAACCTTAGCCTTATCTTAAACTCTTGTATCTCTTATATGTTTTCTTAAATGACACTAAAATTTTATCATTTTATTTTATTATTGTACTTCCAGAGCATACAGTCTCATTTCTTCTATGGAACAATGTATTTCATATGTTTAATTTGCACATAACTATGTTTTAATCATCCACTATCTATATTCATATTGATCTGATGGCGAATTGGTTATGAAATAAATGTTACAGATATGTGTATTCTGTTTATACGAAGAGAGACAACTCCAATACAAATTAGGAAAAAGGAAAAAAATAACCAAGGTCTATTGTTAAAATGCATAAATATACAATTATCATAAATTTATATATCAATATTCTGTAGAAGAAAGCTTCTAAGTTTTGTTATAAAACTGGATTCTTTTTAAAGATACTTTGTGGTTTTTATTTTCATAAATATTACTAAAAATAACTACCAGTAGATCACAAAATGATTTTGTTTATTATAAAGATTCATCAGTTATCACAAGAAATGGTAGAAAAAAATTCATATCGTAAAGTCTCTCCATAAAATAAAAAAATTTAATTGTACTAAGACTAAAAAAGTAAATTCTAACAAATCTAAAACAGTTAAGTAGACATCTAAACCTTTTTTTTAAAAATCTATTTCAACAATAAAAATAAATTAGAACACTTTGTTATTACATAGCAAAATACTAATTAACAAAAACAGATGTTCTACTTCTTCATCTTCAGATCTTTGGAAAAGAATAACGAGAGCAATACATCATATGTGAGAAAAATTTCCGAAGTTTTAAATTAAAAATTTTGATTAAAAAAAAAAAAAACAAAGAAAATAAAAATATCATAAAAACACAGACATGTTGTGTAATTGTATGATTTACAGTAAAAATTGTCGTAAGATAATTAAAGAAAGAAAACAAAATTCCTAAGAAAGATTTACACATTCAGAAACAAAAAATAAAACACATATCTAATTCCTCCTAATTTTTCACTCCTATATGATCTGGATCTGTAAAGTTATCATGATTCAAAAGTTAAGAACTGATCTGGCGACGGATCTTAGTACGAACGACTTGCAACATGATCAATTTTCTAGCACCAAATTTATCTCCAAGAGCAACAATGGTACCCTTATCATGACTCATGGTAGCATGGAAAATATCAACACCAGTACTGAAGGCACATATTTCCATTCCATTTTTCATTTTCCATAAACGTATTGTTCCATCTTTGGATCCAGAGACAACAATCTCGTTATCAGGGGAGATGGTCACACACCAAACCTAGCAATAATCATAAAATAACATTCATTAATCATTCATATATAATGCAGTATTTATAAATCTGATGTCATTTTATCAAGTTTTAGGTAACAGTGACTCCTGATAATATAGTAGTTTAAATGGTAAGTAACATTTTCTACAATTCCACTCATATTTTAAGTGTAAAGTGAAATGACGTGGTATTTAAAAATCTCAGGTTTGTAATTGACATAGAAATTTTTTGACTCTTCACACAGCTGCTAGGGCAGCTAGGCATATATGTTATAGAGTCAGAGGAAATTAAGACTAGTGACACAGGAGATTATATTCTAACTAAATGCTATTATTCTACATGTAAACGTTTGAGGTTCAAATCTGAAATTTTTTAGTAGTGGCTATTCATCTTCAGCATAAACGAGACCTGACATTGGTTAATCAGTTAATCAATAGGAAAAATCCGAAGGAAAAGAATAAAGAATAGTGATTCTGCGGAGATTAAATACACCTGTGTGGAAGAGAATGAGGTACAGTGATTTAGTGCAGCAGGCTAAAACACCTTTGTAGAAAATAATACAAACAAAAGGAGCAGAGTTGCTGGGGGGTAATTTAAAAGGGGTTTATTTTAAGAAATTATACAGAAGTGGTAACATAGGTATGTTTTTTTTGTACTTTTGTGAAGAACTCCCATCCATCCTCACTATATTCACTAAATCATAATCTTTTTGCAAGTGGACACAGTTGTAGGGTTGAAATACATATAAACATTCTTACCTCATCTGTGTGTCCGACTAGTGTATTAATCTGTCTCTCTGATTGCATATCCCAAATCTTCAAAGTTCTATCTGCTGATGCTGAAACCAAATATTTACTGTCGTCTGACAAAGCAACAGCCTTGACCTCTTTATTATGTGCATGACCTCCTGAACTTGACAACAGTTGTCTACTTGGCTGCCCAGTTCGTAAACTCCAGACGACAAGGTCACCATTTCTAAGTCCTGTAACAGCTTCGTCTCTCGGTAAGATCACAGTACAGTCAGTATTTGCATCTAATCTTAGTGTATTTGGTTCTATGATATTATAACTGGTTGATGTCATAGTCAAAAATAATAAATTCTGCATAATTGTCAAAAGAGTTCGTAAAACCAGCCACACAATATCTGTCATTCTGTGATAATTTCAAGAAATTTACATAATCGTTATTTCCTACAGGAGCATCATAAAACATTTCCTTGATAGCTTGATTTCCTAAAAGGTCCCAAATAATTATACTTGTTCCATTTCCATATTTTTCGGATCTTCCAAACACAATCTTTTCCGGATTACTCATAGTACAAAGAGCAGAACAAGTTTCTTCTGTTCCCATATCTAATGGTCTACCAGTCGTAAAATCCCAGATCTGAAGATGTACGAAATTCAAATGCATTACACAATAAAATCATTTTTAAATGAATATTTTGTAAATAGGATTTTTTCATATCTGAATGTAACAAGACAGAAAAAAAAACTTTTTGAATGTTTTGTTTGGATACAATTCCCTTGCATTTGCAATGACCACAATTCCCTTGGATTTGCAATGACCACAATTCCCTTGCATTTGCAATAACCACAATTCCCTTGCATTTGCAATGACCACAATTCCCTTGCATTTGCAATGACCACAATTCCCTTGCATTTGCAATAACCACAATTCCCTTACATTTGCAATAACCACAATTCCCTTACATTTGCAATAACCACAATTCCCTTACATTTGTAATGACCACAATTCCCTTGCATTTGCAATAACCACAATTCCCTTGCATTTGCAATGACCACAATTCCCTTGCATATGCATTAACCACAATTCCCTTACATTTGCAATGACCATCATTTGATAATGTAAAATTGAAATCATGCAATGTTATTCACCAGCATATCATAGAATAATCATCAGTCTGCCTGGTATTTTGCAGAAACACCACTTCTATAAAAGATGAAAAAAATCCCATGTTGCATCTTCCTAGAATACTATCAATATGTTGAAAGTCAAACTAGATAATTCCTTACCTAAATGGAAATACATGTAGTAATTCAGCTCAAATGTTTAGACAGTATAACCTATACCATGATGAAAACCCACTAGTCTGGACTCACCTGTAATCGTTTATTTGTTACACCTTTTCTGGTAGAGAATTCGTTTATTTCTAGGTCAGCATGAACAGCACCAACTAACAATCTATCATTACTGGCTAGATGAAGGTTTGTTGATCCAACAGTGTCGCCTTTCATTATTCTCAATAACTCTCCTGTCTAAAACAAAACAAACAAAAAACATCAAAGTGACAAGGGTTCATGCTATCTGTGAAGAAGGTAGAAATATTGTTTATTTATTGTAATTCTAAACAATTTTCAGTCTGGAAAATTGCAAAATTTCTGTATTTTTAGGGTTTGCACTGTCAGTGATGCAGAAAGCAATTCTGGCTATCTGTCATAATTCTGAAAACTTTTCCCACATTTAACATTGTAAAATGTTATTTTAAACATCTTTATGATGAGTCATCTAGTTACTATAACAACATATCAAGAACGAAGAGCCTCAGTGATTTATCTGGCTTTCAGATCATGGCACCTCTCACCTCCGAGGTCAGAATCTTAATTCTTAATTGAGCAGATCCAAGTGTGTGAGAAAGTTTGTCTTTCAGCTTGCAGAAGGTCTGTTTCTTAACGCTCCACAATCTAAAACAAAAGAATCTTGACTGGGGTGGAAAACGTCATAACTCCAGACAACTCCACAATTATAAAAGTTTATAATGTAAGGAACGATTAACTCCAAATCTCATTGGCGCACAATTTTATCTTTATAATTTTATTTGTAGAATTTATAACTCATCCAGCAAACATACCTGCATGTCCCAGACTTGTGGTGGTCCCAGCGTTGAACCTGTTACAACACTTCTTCCATCAGCTCCCATCAGACAACAGTCTACACGAACCTCATCACCAGCAGCCCCTGGAGTGACTGCACCACTTGACACACCACTATAACTGACCATCTGATGGACACTGTCACGGTTTTGTTTCACTGTTCTTACGTTCTGTACCTGATGAAATAAATCATATCTCAGATTTTAATCACAATCAAATATTAAAACACTTTGTCAATTAAAAATTAAATTAAAGATTGAAGAGTTCTATTTAACTGTTTTAAAAGTTGGTTATAAAGTTACAGATGGTGAAAATAGTGAAGATGATGGGAATCTATATACAATGTTTTTCGAAAAATTAGTAATTGTGAAATTGTCATTCAGTTAAAAAATTCCATGGATGTTGTCTAGAAATTTTTATTGCATTACCTGATAGCTATATGATGATGTCATTGTTGAGGAACTGTATCCTTTAGAAGATGTGGCACCTGCCCCTCCAGCACCACCACTACCAGTGGTAGCCACAATGCCATTAGCCATATCATAATCTCCTTCATTTGTATCAAAATCACCAGATCTGCCGCTAGTTCCATAAGATGATTTCTGGTCCGAGTAAGAATACGAGCTACTATTTACCCCACCAGAACCTAAGAATGCCCGAGTTGCTGTTGGAGTTCCGATAGAAGTTCCTTTATTTGAGAATGTTCCAGTGGCACGTAGTGTGGCAGAATCATACCCTGCTGCTCCACCACCTCCACTGGCTGTTGCAGTTGATGAAGAATAAAAAGCAGAATATCCTGTTGATCCTCCACCTCCTCCACCTTCCACAACATCTGTTCCAGCACCTGCTGATCCATTTAATACTGTTACTTTGGTGGCTCCAGCTCCTGACCCTGCACCTGCACCAGCACCTGTTGGAGAGGGTGGGGATATTGTTAATGGAGTTGCACTTGGTCCTGCAGGAGGTTTTCCAGCACCAAACATTCCAGTTCCAGGTTTAAATTTATATAAAGCCCACATTAAGCTAGCCAGAAATGCACCAGTTCCTAAGATGGTTCCTGCTACTGCTCCAGCTCGTGCACCAGAAACTGATGATACAGGGCCAGGTCCTCCACCTGCTGCTGTCAGTCTTGCAGCAGTTCCTGCAGCTCCACCTCCACCAGGTCCTAAAACTGTACCACCTCCTCCTGACAAGTCTCCTGGTCCTCCAATTCCTACTTGATCAGGAGCACCACCAGCAGGACCAGTTCCACCAAGACCTCCAGGGTTAACATGTCCAGCACCTGAAATAGTTAACATCATTTCAAAAAAGTATTCACATTTGTGCTCATAAGGTTCTAATTAAGCCACTGATCAATAAGATCCAAGTTATAATAATTAACATTATTAATTACTTTGGTCACAAGTGGTGAACCTGTTGTAGGAAGGATTTAAATAAGATTGAGTTGTAAATAAGTTTAAATTTGATTTCATTAAAATATTATGAGCTGTCCGATTGCTTTTGACTCTATACATATACCTTTTACAGTACTTTCAGTTCCTTTTTCAACAAAATTCAATCTTGATATATAAACATGATAATACAGAAGACCACCTGTTTGGGTCCCATAGGTGGTGTTTGGCCATCCCATAGGTGGTCTTTATACACAGGTTATACTGTTGTAACACACTTACCTCCTATATCAGGTGGGATAACTATCTCACCTCCAGTGGGTGGAAGGGGGGTTGGTAAAGGAACTGTTGGCACTCTAAAACAACAATAATGAAGAAAAATAAACAAAACAAGTTAAAAATTGTTAAATTTTAGCTTGCATCATATATAAAATCATTAATATGATTTTCTATGTAATATGACATGCATTTAGATATCCAGCTATTGTCAACAGAAACATTAAAAAACCTGAGAATAGCTCCAAATAGGTTTTATAGAAGAAAAATAAAATTTTTATGGTTGATAGGTTTTCATGTTGTTTAACATCACGTCAGTAATTTTCAGCTATCCACCACAAGAGAAGGTTATTAATCTCTAAGGATTATTCTAAGAACAAGATCATGTATGTGTGTGATGTGCATGTGAGTATTATGGTTTGTTTTGTACTAGCCAGCAGTCAAGGCAACTTTGCGAGTCAGGATATCACAGACTAGTCTACCCCTCCCTAGTCACATTATTGCAGAACTGTATGAACAGTCAATACTCAGTTCTTCTAATGCTGAGCACCAAGAGAGGCAGCAGCATCTCAAATTTTTAAATCTTATGTATGACCTGCACAGGGCCGGGTATGAGCTTCAACCTTCTCACTCTCAAGACAGACACTACTATCGAGTCACAAAAGTGATCAAATGTGTATGAGATACTTTAATAGCAAATTTATTCAGAAACAGAGATTGCATTCATTGGAAAAACACATGTATGAACATGACACATTTTTTATATAATTTTTTTATTAAAATCAGATTAATGGCATCATAAGGGCACCATTAAGGTTGCAAACTAAAATCAGAATTTTTTTCGTAGCAAAGAAATTAAAGCAACTATGTACCACATTTTAGGTAGAAGCTTGTAAGACACTTTATTTTCAGAGATTTCAATGACACTTGACCATACCTAGTCCTTTTAACATCAATAAGGATTATTAAATTTTAACATCAATAAAGATTATTTAAATTACCAATTTCACCAATTTCAAATACCACCGGTATCTTGGTGGATAAACGGTCTAAAGCTGATGCTTTAAGATCCCAGCAGCTCTTCCCACCTAGGTTTAAATCCCACTCGGCAGATCCCACTGTCAGTAAGTAAACTTGGCAATTGGTAAAGTTTTATCTAGGTGCTTGAATTCCTCCAGATCTGACTGTCTTGATAAAAGTAAAGAACCTTGACAGGAACTTAGATCATGATATCTCAAACTCATGTAAAGACAACACTTACACTGGCGGAATAAGAACCCAGTCTGTTCCAATAAAATCAACTCCACCTTCTATGTAGATAAAGGAATCCGTTTTGTAAGCCAAATCAACAAAACCGTATTCATTCCAGTATGTGCCTAAAATAAAGTAGATAAATACCATCAATTATAAACAACAAAATATACTGTAATATAAAATATCAAAATGCTAACTTACAACAATTACAAAATATCAAAATGTAAAAAAAAAATAATAAATCAAAAAGAGTTTTTAGAAACAATAAAAAAATCAAAATTCAAAATTACAATTAAAGAACGTCAATTTAGAATTTTTTTTATTAAGTATAAGTATTATTTTAAAATGAAATAAAAAATGACAATACAACTTAAAAAACTATTTGTATACAGTTTTATCAAGATTATCAACAAGTTAACCCACTTTGGTTCTTATAATACTTTAATGCTTTAAATATTGTCCTTTGTTTACTGTTTACATCCTTACCTCCAATAATACCATTATAGGCATTCATTATGGAGCCAGAGGAATCCTGGAATCCACCAATATATACATACTGTACTTTATCCAATATAGAGTGAATAACTGAAATCATACAAAATAAATACCTACAGTAAATCTATATAATCTGGTTAAAGGAGAAAAATGTTGAG
The DNA here is from genome assembly GCA_029721355.1 of Tegillarca granosa. Taxonomy (NCBI): domain Eukaryota; kingdom Metazoa; phylum Mollusca; class Bivalvia; order Arcoida; family Arcidae; genus Tegillarca; species Tegillarca granosa. Next base: position 46,213,535 of record CM056597.1, on the reverse strand, counting down.
AGCCCAGGGCTCTCACAGCTCATTTTAGGAATGGGGCCGGGGCCCTTGGAATTGGGAAAATTAGCATCATTTTGACTGATTTTGGGAAAAATTAAAATAAAGTTTAAAAACTATTTAATAATTGCTTTCATAACTATATTTATTACATTAAAGATTATTTCATATAATAACTATCTTTCTAAACAAACTTTTTATGTGCGATGTTAACAAATCCATATGATGTCACAACAATTCGTTTTTGTTTGTTTTTTTTTGGAATTGGAAATGGGGCTAAATTTCAGCCTCAAATCAAGCCCAGTGAGAGCCCTGTAGCCAAGCAAATGTAACAGCTATTTAGAAGGAAAAATTATTTTAAGTGATTTAAGCAGACAATGTCAAACTGACAGTATATTTCCCTTGATGACAATATGTTAAATTAATAACTTTGAGCAACTTCAGCAGACTTTGTCAAAGTAAGAACACATTAACCTTGATGACGACTTGTTATAAGAACTACATAAATTACTGAGGCAGAATCTGTCAACATGAGAACACCTTTACTTTGATGACAACATGTTATAAAAACTATGTTAAGTTATTTAGGCAGAATCTTTCAACAAGAGAACGCCTTTACCTTGATGCTGGCGTGTAACTTCATATCCATCAACAACAAGCATGCCACTTCCTCCTTTACGTATAAACTTAAGAACGTGATATTTGCCATCGTTAAATTTTTTATGATCAAGTCTGATTGTTTCAACTCCATTTCCTGTGTCATACCTGGCTACAATGTATCCTCCTTCCTACAATATAAGTCACAATGTTATCATTTCTATTCATATACTGAGGCCAAATGGTCTACAGCACTCTTATAGATTACTGTGCCTCTCATTGGCTAGGTTCAATGCCCACTCTAGCAAAATCCATTGTGACATGATTTAAAAATTGGAGCATAGAGACAAATAATAATTTTTTCTGCCCTACGTATTATTTTGATTTATTATTTTTATTATTGTTATAATTATAAATAGAAATAGTAGTTGAAGTGGTGGTGATAGTAGTAGTAGTATTTGTGGTGGTGGTGGTAGTAGAAGAAGTATTTGTGGTGGTGGTGGTGGTAGAAGTAGTATTTGTGGTGGTGGTAGAAGTAGTATTTGTGGTGGTGGTGGTAGAAGTAGTATTTGTGGTGGTGGTGGTAGTAGTAGTAGTATTTGTGGTGGTGGTGGTAGTAGTAGTAGTATTTGTGGTGGTGGTGGTGGTGGTAGTAGAAGAAGTATTTGTGGCGGTGGTGGTGGTGGTAGTAGTAGTATTTGTGGTGGTGGTGGTGGTGGTAGTAGTAGTATTTGTGGTGGTGGTGGTGGTAGTAGAAGAAGTATTTGTGGCGGTGGTGGTGGTGGTAGTGGTAGTATTTGTGGTGGTGGTGGTGGTGGTAGTGGTAGTATTTGTGGTGGTGGTGGTAGTAGTGGTAGTATTTGTGGTGGTGGTGGTAGTGGTAGTATTTGTGGTGGTGGTGGTAGTAAAAGAAGTATTTGTGGTGGTGGTGGTGGTAGAAGTAGTATTTGTGGTGGTGGTGGTAGTAGAAGTAGTATTTGTGGTGGTGGTAGTAGAAGAAGTATTTGTGGTGGTGGTGGTGTAGTAGTAGTAGTATTTGTGGTGGTGGTGGTGGTAGTAGAAGAAGTATTTGTGGCGGTGGTGGTGGTGGTAGTGGTAGTATTTGTGGTGGTGGTGGTGGTGGTAGTGGTAGTATTTGTGGTGATGGTGGTGGTGGTAGTAGTAGTATTTGTGGTGGTGGTGGTGGTGGTAGTGGTAGTATTTGTGGTGATGGTGGTGGTGGTAGTAGTAGTATTTGTGGTGGTGGTGGTAGTAGTAGTATTGTGGTGGTGGTGGTGGTGGTAGTAGTATTTGTGGTGGTGGTGGTAGTAGTTGTATTTGTGGTGGTGGTGGTGGTAGTAGTAGTATTTGTGGTTGTGGTGGTAGTAGTAGTATTTGTGGTGGTGGTGGAAAGTAGTAGTAGTATTTGTGATGGTGGTGGTAGTAGTAGTATTTGTGGTGGTGGTGGTGGTGGTAGTAGTAGTAATAGTAGTATTTGTGGTGGTGGTAGTAGTAGTATTTGTGGTGGTGGTGGTGGTGGTAGTAGAAGTAGTATTTGTGGGGTTGGTGGTGGTGGTGGTAGTAGTAGAATTTGTGGTGGTGGTGGTGGTGGTTGTAGTAGTAGTAGTATTGTGGAGGTGGTGGTGGTAGTAGTAGTATTTGTGGTGGTTGTAGTAGTAGTAGTATTTGTGGTGGTGGTGGTGGTAGTAGTAGTATTGGTGGTGATGGTGGTGGTAGCAGTAGTATTTGTGGTGGTTGTAGTAGTAGTATTTGTGGTGGTAGTGGTGGTGGTAGTAGTAGTATTTGTGGTAGTGGTGATGGTGATGGTAGTAGTAGTATTTGTGGTGGTGGTGGTGGTAGTGGCAGTATTTGTGGTGGTGGTAGTATTAGTATTTGTGGTGGTGTTGGTGGTGGTTGTAGTAGTATTTGTGGTGGTGGTGGTGGTGGTAGTAGTAGTAGTATTTGTGGTGGTGGTGGTGGTAGTAGAAGAAGTATTTGTGGCGGTGGTGGTGGTGGTAGTGGTAGTATTTGTGGTGGTGGTGGTGGTGGTAGTGGTAGTATTTGTGGTGATGGTGGTGGTGGTAGTAGTAGTATTTGTGGTGGTGGTGGTGGTGGTAGTGGTAGTATTTGTGGTGATGGTGGTGGTGGTAGTAGTAGTATTTGTGGTGGTGGTGGTAGTAGTAGTATTTGTGGTGGTGGTGGTGGTGGTAGTAGTATTTGTGGTGGTGGTGGTAGTAGTTGTATTTGTGGTGGTGGTGGTGGTAGTAGTAGTATTTGTGGTTGTGGTGGTAGTAGTAGTATTTGTGGTGGTGGTGGAAGTAGTAGTAGTATTTGTGATGGTGGTGGTAGTAGTAGTATTTGTGGTGGTGGTGGTGGTGGTAGTAGTAGTAATAGTAGTATTTGTGGTGGTGGTAGTAGTAGTATTTGTGGTGGTGGTGGTGGTGGTAGTAGAAGTAGTATTTGTGGGGTTGGTGGTGGTGGTGGTAGTAGTAGAATTTGTGGTGGTGGTGGTGGTGGTTGTAGTAGTAGTAGTATTTGTGGAGGTGGTGGTGGTAGTAGTAGTATTTGTGGTGGTTGTAGTAGTAGTAGTATTTGTGGTGGTGGTGGTGGTAGTAGTAGTATTGGTGGTGATGGTGGTTGGTAGCAGTAGTATTTGTGGTGGTTGTAGTAGTAGTATTTGTGGTGGTAGTGGTGGTGGTAGTAGTAGTATTTGTGGTAGTGGTGATGGTGATGGTAGTAGTAGTATTTGTGGTGGTGGTGGTGGTAGTGGCAGTATTTGTGGTGGTGGTAGTATTAGTATTTGTGGTGGTGTTGGTGGTGGTTGTAGTAGTATTTGTGGTGGTGGTGGTGGTGGTAGAAGTATTTGTGGTGGTGGTGGTGGTAGTTGTAGCAGTATTTGTGGTGGTGGTGGTAGTAGTTTTTGTGGTAGTGGTGGTGGTGGTAGTAGTAGTATTTGTGGTGGTGGTGGTGGTAGTATTAGTATTTGTGGTGGTGGTGGTAGTAGTTGTATTTGTGGTGGTGGTGGTGGTGGTGGTAGTAGTAGTATTTGTGGTTGTGGTGGTAGTAGTAGTATTTGTGGTGGTGGTGGAAGTAGTAATAGTATTGTGATGGTGGTGGTAGTAGGAGTATTTGTGGTGGTGGTGGTGGTGGTAGTAGTAGTATTTGTGGGGTTGGTGGTGGTGGTGGTGGTAGTAGTAGAATTTGTGGTGGTGGTGGTGATGGTGGTGGTAGTAGTAGAATTTGTGGAGGTGGTGGTGGTAGTAGTAGTATTTGTGGTGGTTGTAGTAGTAGTAGTATTTGTGGTGGTGGTGGTGGTAGTAGTAGTATTTGTGGTGGTGGTGGTAGCGGTAGTATTTGTGGTGGTTGTAGTAGTAGTATTTGTGGTGGTGGTGATGGTGGTAGTAGTAGTATTTGTGGTAGTGGCGGTGGTGATGGTGATGGTAGTAGTAGTATTTGTGGTGGTGGTAGTGGTAGTATTTGTGGTGGTGGTGGTGGTGGTAGTAGTATTTGTGGTGGTGTTGGTGGTGGTTGTAGTAGTATTTGTGGTGGTGGTGGTGGTGGTAGTAGTAGTATTTGTGGTGGTGGTGGTGGTAGTTGTAGCAGTATTTGTAATGGTGGTGGTAGTAGTTTTTGTGGTAGTGGTGATGGTGGTGGTAGTAGTAGTATTTGTGGTGGTGGTTGTAGTAGTAGTAGTATTTGTGGTGGTGGTGGTAGTATTTGTGGTGGTGGTGGTGTTTGTAGTAGTATTTGTTGTGGTGGTGGTGGTGGTAGTAGTAATAGTTGTATTTGTTGTGGTAGTAGTAGTAGTATTTGTGGTGGTGGTGGTGGAAGTAGTATTAGTATTTGTGGTGGTGGTGGTGGTAGTATTTGTGGTGGTGGTGGTGGTTGTAGTAGTATTTGTGGTGGTGGTGGTTCCGGTGGTAGTAGTAGTATTTGTGGTGGTGGTGGTAGTAGTAATAGTAGTATTTGTGGTGGTGGTAGTAGTAGTATTTGTGGGGGTAGTGGTAGTAGTAGTATTTATGGTGGTGGTGGTTGTAGTAGTTTTTGTGGTGACGGTGCTGGTAGAAGTAGTATTTGTGGTGGTGGTGGTTGTAGTAGTATTTGTGGTGGTGGTGGTTGTGGTGGTAGGAGTAGTATTTGTGGTGGTGGTGGTGGTAGTAGTAATAGTGGTGGTGGTGGTGGTGGTAGTAGTAGTATTTGTGGTGGTGGTGGCAGTAGTAGTAATATTTGTGGTGGTGGTGGTGGTGATGGTAGTAGTACCACTGTATATCCCAAAGGAAGTAGTGGACATATTGTGTGTTACCTATTCTTCTTTCTCTCTTACAGTCTGCACATTGGCCGCAAGGCCCCATGTAGACTTTCAACTCGCCTAATCTGCTTTCTCTCTTTCTGCTTCAATCCACGCATCATTGACAATATATCTTTAGGGTTGGTCAGATATTTTCAAAACTTCATATGAATATTTATTCGGTGTAGTCTAGACTTGGGCCTGTTTGGTCCACTTCTGAGCCTAATTGTTTTTCGATTTGGGGAAATAGAAATGGTTAAGAATGCCATTATAATAAACATTTGTTTACTATGTGTTTTAATTATCAATTACAATCAATTACATGCAATAAGTTTGCATAAGAAAATTGAACATACCAAGTAAATTTCTATGAATTCACTAGAAATACCACTGTCTAATCTCATTAAAAGGCCATCTTCAGCATAGGTCATGAATGCTAAGGCTATATTATCTTGCTGAAAGTCTACTAAGTTCTCAAGCTGATACTTCAATATCCCCATTTGTCCATTTTTGTAGAAATACAGACCATTTGGATCTGGAAAACAAAAAATAAAAATAATCATCTGTGTATACACTTCGCCATATACGAAGACAAAATTGTATATCCCATTCTGAGACTGGGTGACACTTTGACATATACATGAACAAAGTCATATACCCCATTCTGAGACTTGGTGACACTTTGACATATTCTAGGATATGGTGACACTTTGCCATATATAAGACCAAAGTCATATACCCCATTTTGAGACTAGGTGTTACTATGCCATATTCCAGGTTTGGGTGACACTTATAATTGAACAGTCATATTCCCAATTCTAAGGCTGGTCCAAGGGTTCTTTAAATCAAATAAGATCTGTATATATTATATAATAATAACTATTGATTAAAAAATCCACATCAAAAGATTAAACATTTAATACAGAGACTTATGTTTATGTTGGAGATATGACATCAGTTCTTTTGTAGTACAATGAGCACTGATAAAATAAATTAAAAGATATAAAGATGAAATAAATATTAATTATTATAGAAAAAATAATTTTGATTGAAGAGTGCAATGGGAAAGGAAAAAACTGCAGTAGCAAACTTGGACTCAAACCTGCAACCTTTTCAATACTAGCAGAATGCTCTTATGACAGAGCTTACCAGCCACCTATCAAACCGAGTCTGTCACATTCCTCCCTTCAACTACCCTAAAAAAAACCCTCAAGATTCTACCCTGGGACCAACCTGTTGGTTCACCACTAACCACAGCTGGATGAAGCCCTAAATGTTACAGAAACAGGAAAAATGCACAGATACTTTAGGGACCTTTACAACATTAGTGGAAAGCTCGTCTGACAGAGCTACTCAACTGCCTACTGAGTCTGATTTACAAAAGGTGTAAAATAAAAATTCATGCTACACTATCCCTGAACACAAACAAGTGACATAAAAAATTAAACCAGCAAGTAAACAATAAATAAATAAATAAATAAATAAATTAAGAAAGAATAAATAAAAAAAAGAATGAATAAATAAATTCTGAATGAATGAATGAATAAATAAATAAATAAATAAGGAAAATAAATAAATAAGTAAACATGACTTACACTGATTACAAAGAAGTCCTGACCATCCTGTCATTTTGCAATCACAAACAAAGGTAGATAACCCTGGTGTACAAATGCCATCATGGAAACAAGGACTTGGAGTCTCGCATACTCCCTTAATATCTGTTAAGTGGATTAAAAAAAAAGAATTAACATGGCATGTGAAATGACAGCGGTCATCAAATTAAATTAAATAAATGTTAACTTTTCTCATTATTCTTATGGAAAAAATATCAAATTTTTGTATTTTCAAGTTTTTAGGCACAAGAATCAAGATGTGTTGAACAGGTCTTTCCTGATATAAGTTATCAAGACCAAATTAATTCAAAAAAGTTTTATTTCAAAGTAATGACTATGTAGACATGTGACCAAGTGTTTAGGTAACAAATATTTATATATACTAGTATATATATATAGACATATATATATATGTCTCAATAGTTCAAATTACAAAGCCATGTCATTAAAAATCATAATACATACAAGTTATATCGTTTTCGCAACCTTGGCTCCCAGCGCAGCTCTTTCTTGTTGACATTTCAATTAGTGTGCTATGACGCCAACTGTTGATTGTTTCATTAACTCAATTTTAACATTGATTTATTATTTAACAGTTTAAATATTTTAGTATCATTAAAAGAAGTTATATGAATTGGAAAGAAATGTTAGTTTTTGTATATGTTGTATGGAAAAGTTACAATTGTTAATTTTTGACATAAATATACACATGCACATGTTTGTGTGACTCGTGTGTATTTCATCAATCATCTCTTTCCTCCTATAGAGAAGACAAGTTGTATTTTATGTAAAAACATTTTTTCTGGATTCAAAAAGAATCTTACATGAGTGTTTATGTAATATTAAATTTATTAAACTCGTTAAAAAAGGCTTTTTGCACAAAAAATTATTCAATGAGTTTAATTTATTCAATATAACATAAACACTTTTGCAAGATCTTTTAGATAAATATTGCAAAAGAACATATATATATATTTGTATATAGATTAAAAAGAATTTTTTTAATTGTAAAAATGCTGTAAATGGTACAAAAATCACCCTTAAAAGTTTTTGTAACATTTATCCACAATGAAGCTTATAACCACATTTTATTCATAAGACTCTTGTTATAATTACAAAAATAGATAATGTTTATAAAATGGGTCACTTGTAAGATTAAAATTATTTATGTTTGTTGTTTTTTTTTCGGAATATTTTTGTTTTTGGAACTTAAAACAATGAATTATATTCTGTACTAACCCACACAACCTGATGACATCAGAGAGGGTGTACTTGCAAAAAGCTGGAGGTTTGGTGTTGCTCCATTAAGGTCAACAGAGGCCATACAACCAAGGAAACCTTGTTTTGATAATAAAAAGTTTGACACGGTCTGATCACTAAACATTGCTTCTGATAGCCCACCAATGTACAATGGACCAATCAAATCTAAGGTTCCAGAGCCTACAACTGGTATCCGTTTTGAATTTCTTGCTCCATCTACACGTATTTCATAATATCTTGAGGATCCCTCTCTAATTTCTCTAACTTCAAACGTGTGCCACTGGTTGTCATTTAATTTACTGCCTTTGTTCAGAAGAGTCACACTGTTTTTATATCCATTATTAAAAGCAAATCGTAAATACCCATCAACCAACTCAATTCCAATAAATTTTCCACCAGTACCTTTGTTAAAAAGGAGAACACCATCCAAGTCTTTAGTTTTGAATTTGAATGTTAGTCGCATTGTAAGTCCAATCCGTAGAGGCGTAAGTTGTGAATAAACGTTATGTGACATGAAAGTGACTGGGTTGTATATCAAATCCCCATACTGTCCCTCATTTTCTATCCAAATTATGTTGATCTGTGATGGGGGTATTCGTCGAAGCTCAGCAAACAGATCGATGTCATTAAAGTAAATATTCTGTAAATAACCAATATAATTTGGGCCAACCCCATCAATAGTTGCTCCTGTGTCAGTGACGGAGCCAAAATTAATTCTGTCAATGTAAATGTAGAAATTCTCTCCTCTAATGTTATCTGAAAGAAAAATTATACAACCTCGGATAAAGGCAAACAAAATAACACTAAAATGTTGATAAAATCATTTCTCAAATTACAACAGTAAAAACAAACGCTAAATCTCAGATAAAAAATTTCCTTATTACAAGTGTTTATTTTAAGTTTGAACTTTTTTCAAGTTGCTGGTCAATTCTTTCCCGTATTACATCACACCTACATCAGGTTTTTTGATGATGTCACCTAGATAGAACCTTAACATCAAGATGCAGAACATTAAAAGCTGTAATAACTGCAGCTCAGCTGTTCACAGCTGTGATGATTTCATTAAAATTGTCTAAGCCAGAGTCACATTGAGATTTTTGTATTTTTTATTTGTTGTTTTATGTATTTTCTTTTGAATAACCAATTTTAGCCCGTAGAGAAACACATGTTAAAAACCACCCTCCCAGACATGTATCACCAGTATTGAGTACTATCAAGTTATCACACATAAACAGAAAAGATAAAGGACATTTTGTGTATTTGTATTTCAATACATGTATTGTGAAGATATTTTGAAATGTTATTCCATATTATAGAGAAAAACTTATAACTTAACATATAAACAATTTTCACCAAAACATCAACAAAAAAAAATCATGATATAAGTATAATATACTCATTTAAAATAAGTTATATAATGTCCCTTGTAGCCAAGATTACATCATTAATGAAAAACTCCCACTGCAAAATCTAACGATAATTTTCAGAAAATCATCTGTGAATCCTGTTAAAGCCCAACAAGGTCTCTTCTTGTATGATGTTTGTGAAATGCTTGTAGATGAATTCAAAATGATGTATTATGACATTTTTTTCAAATTAAACACCCATATTGTTACACCCAATACATGCTGTAATCCATATTAATAAATATATACATATATGTGGAAAAGATGAAAAAAGTATGAAAAGCAAAAGATACCATAGCAACCACATAGAAAGCAAACCACAACAACTTTCTAGGAATCATACCATGGTTACCATATAGAAATCATACAATGAAAACCATATTTCAAATCACACCCCAGCGACCACATAAAAATCACCATCATGGCAACCATTTACAAATCACATAATAATGCTAGTATCTTTCCATGGAAACCATATAGAATTCACATCAAGGCATCCACAGAAATCATGTCATGGCAACTACATAGAAATCATGCCATGGCAACAACAAAAATCATGTCATGGCAACTACATAGAAACAAGACATGGCAACCATATAGACATCATACCTTGAAGATGGTAACCATATAGAAACCACACCATGGCAACCATACAGAAATCATATCATAGCCACTATAGCATGTATTTTATATAATTCAAATTACAATTCTTTTCCATAAATTTTTCATGTCGATATTTAGGACCCCTTTACATAATGATGTAATTTTTGATATATCAATTTTTTCTGTACTAACATCAATACTATGAATGGAAAAAAATGATTCAAGCTTAATAATGATGAGTATAAGTGGTCAAATAGTTGAATAAGTGACACAACAACTTTGAAAACTTTTAATTGTTCCAATAAAAATAATGAATAAATTCGATTGGTTTAATATACAAATTTTAAAAAAAATCTTAATATGTAAGATTAAATTTCCACATTTACATAAACCAATTTACAATATCCAATCAGTACAAAAAGTTTACCAATTGTTAAAGTCACTTATCCAACATTTAGATAAAACTTTATAATTTTCAATGTAACCATTTTTACCTATTTTGATAACAACATCAACTGAAAACATGAAAATATCAATAGCATACAATATTTATTATACAAAATAGTTATTTAACAAAAATAGTAATTATAAAATAAAATAAACTTGGCAAAAGGATGAAAAGATAAAGCATGCTGATCAATTAAAAGGAAATTTCTGTTTTTGACAAAAGGAAAAACAGACGGAAAATATAAAAAACCTGAATTCAACGAAATTTTCCCATTTCTGACTACAATGATTTAGCAGAAAGGCAATGCTGCTAGTTAAAAAATGCACCACCTACAAAGCAATGTCTCATGTTAAAAATGGACCATTTTGGTGATATCATGCATTAAACATGTACTAATCTGGAAAAATAAAAAAAGTGATTGGTCAGTCTGATAAGGACAAAATTCTATTTAAAAAGAGCTTCAATAAAGGGTCTTAATCAGGCTCAATTTGTTGTATTTATAAACATTTAGATTTTACAAAAATGACATGGAAACTTACACTAGCTCAAAAAAAAGTAAAAATAAAACTACCATATATTTGTGTTGGTATCTTAAGGGAAAATCTTTTAAAAAGAACTGGTTGAACAGAGTACAAATATGCATGCTGGTTTCAATCAGCCAAACAGTTTCAGAATAGATTCAGAAAAAAAATTACTAATTTAGCATCTAATAAGGTAGCAATCTGAAATAATGTAGTGTTGCCTGTTTAAAACAATAACGAGTTTAATCTTAATTTAGTTTAATTTTATTTCGTAAAATTTTCAGTCTGTATGATTTTGGAAACAAGACATTAACCAAAAAAAAACCAGTTTGGTATGCCATAACTTGGTTGCCAGGCACTAGACATGACAACAAAATGCTGCTGTCTAAAGTGGGTCAAGTGTTCAAAGCACAATGTAGTTTGCCAACATTGTTTGATTTCATAACCAATAGTAATAACTGTTCTGTGCAAACACTAAAATGTAGCAAATGAGTGTAATGTGTGAAGATTTTCCCATTAATATGAATCATAGAAGGAATAATTGCTTTCTTACGTCGTTTTGGTCTCTCTTTGTTCATCCATAACTGTAATTGGTTAGCACGGCGACGAATATTCAATGTATGCCATTCATTTATATTCAAATTTGAACCAGTGTAAAATTCCTGAAACAGAAACATACATTAAAAATAAGAAAAAAGGTTTTTATTTGAAAAAAACTGACAGTAGAAGAGGGTTATTCTGCTGCAAATGAAAAAAAAAAAATTCACAAAAATCTTAAAAATCTGTACATGTATTATAAAAATTAATTTCATCAACATAAGATGTTGAACATACACGAAGATGCTAGAAAAGGAAATAAGTGACATAATTAGCTTCTGCTATGCAAAGATGACTTTTTCAAAATTTTTTACTTCCAACACATTTTAGAAGTAGGTGTGGTCAATTTAATTCTATGTTAAAAATTATAAAGGAAAGAGACATTTCTGATTTTTAAAAATTTTATCTTGGTTTCAGGACAGAACAAATGATTCCAGCTCTGAAATCACATCTGCCAACTTCTTTGAATTCATGATTAATGGCAGGACATAATTTTACATCGACAAACAGAAATGGTGATTCCAATAAACTCCCCACAGACTGTATAGAGAGGTATGAAATGTTATAACCAAAGTACCTGTGTTCTACCATCCAAATGAATGGTCACTTTGACCCTTCCATCAACCAGTTCAGCCCTTATAAAGCCACCATCACGGTCAGTAAAGGTTTGAAAGAGGAAGGCACGACTCAAGGGACTGATGAAACGTACAGAAATGTCATTAGTATGAGTAATTTGTGTTGTTGAGTAATAATATGTCACATAGTGGTTTCCCTGAAATCCACCAATCACAGCAACTGTAATATCAAATAAACAAATTTGTAATTCTGAAAATCTGTAAAAATTAAGATCTTCATAAGAGATTTGTTAGAAACAAATATTTAAGTTATATTCTTATGATAAATAAGAAATGAATAATGGTATTCAACGAAATCATCAAAAGATTTGCAATGAAAATAAACAATAATTTTTTTTCCAGCTGAAAGCCCAAAGGCATAAATCTTTTGCAATTTAATTATCTCTTAAAACCTTTGGTAAAAATTGTCACAGTTGAGGTAAACCTTGATTCCATGTTGACAAACTGGGACCAGGCCCCAGTTTTACAATTATTCCTTCACTAAGATTAATCTGAACTTAAATCTGGCAAATTTTAAATGTGTATAATTTAATTAATTGTTTAGATACCCAGAAATTTAAGATGTCAATTTGAAGATCACTTCAAGCTTATAACATCTGTATATAGTTTTATCACAATGTTTAATTTGAAATTCAAAAAGAGATTGCCAAAATTTTAATTACCTTTTTAATTTTCACCAACCATTTCATTAAACTAATGGAGCTTTGAACAATCGAGACTGGACCCCAGTTTCACAATCATTCACTCACTGAGTGTACACTCAACTCAAATATTCTCATTTTTCTCTCATCAATATTTTGAAAATTTTAAGTTTATGAGACAAGGTTTAATTTTGTTCAACAAACCTACATTAAAAAATTTAAAAATAACATTAGCTTTTCAATTTTAACTATGTCATGTCTTGAAAATTGACATTAAAATATTCCCTAATTTGAGTTGAGTGAATAATTGTAAAAACTGGGGCCTGATCTATAAAATAAAATACGGAAACTTTCACATTGACTAGTCAAGGTAAGTAAAATGTAACTTAAAACGGTAAAGTCCAGCATTAAATAAAAACCAGAATCATACCAACCTTGATTACATTTATCCCCAGTGAATCCCGTTCCAGCACAGTAACACCGGTAATCTATCAGGCTATCATAGCAAGCGCCATGAATACATGGCCGACTTGGACACTGTTTTGTCAAGGTAACACATCCATTCTGTATTCCAGCAATATGAAACTGAGCACTGGAAACTCTACCTATATCACTCACTTTAGGAGGGAAAGAAAAAACAAAACAAAATAAATACCAGTCAAGTCAGTTCCGTAAAAAAATACTGTAAAACCATTATTATTCATTGGATTAAAATTTCGTGGTTTTGCAAATAGTTGGATTTATTTTTATAAGGACTTCCTAAACAGAGTACATAATATATTTATAATTTATTTTGATTAACTCGTATAAATTCATCAGAGAATACTAGTAGTACATCTTGATTGGATAATTTTAGACCAGTTTAAACAGAGCTTTTGTTCAGTCAGACTGTTTTTATAAGACTGCATTAAAATGTTTCCCAACTTAATAGAATATTTTTTTAAGTCACAACCATGTTGGGTTCAGCAAAACTGTGATAATAATAAATGATAAAAAAATTCCCAGACATTACTATATTTTTGAGAATTTAAAAACCAGGTCAAAATCTAATTGAATATTAAGTGTGAGGTACTAAAGAGTACAAACTTACCAACAGCCTATCAACTGTAAATCTCCAAAACAGCCCACAAAATCCCCATGGCGATTCCACAGATGCCACGACAACTTGACAGTATCTCTTACCCCTCCAATATAGATTCCATCATCTAGATACATTGAAAGTCTCTCTTGAGAAGTAATGGGGATTCTCTGTGGTTGTCCGTTGAGATAAAAAATAACCTCCCTTTGTGTAAATTCCATTTTGATTTCTTGCCATTCTCCTGTGTTTACAACTGTATCTGATATCTGGATTCTTTGTGCTCCACCACCAAAATTGTACACAAAGTACAGTTTTCCATCAAAAATTTCACAGGCAATAAACCTTGCATCAGATACATCTCTTTGTGTATAAAAAATTAATCCTCTGTATTCCAATGTTCTAAAACGAAATTTAATGATCCCTCCTGAACGTAAATCAAGATGTCCTGGTATGTGAATATTGTGTCCTCTCTGGATGATAGATATTGTTGTTATTACTGTCACCACTCGGATTGTTGGCCTTGTTGGTCTTGTTGGAGGTATGTAAGTTGTAGGAGGCCACCATGTGCGTGGTGTCTGTGGGCGTTGGGTTGTTGGATATGGTGTTACAGGTCTGCCAGGTTCTATGATTGTGACATTACCATGAGTAGAACCGATGTAAGTTAATAAACTGATATATATTATGCGAGTTGTACTGGTCCATTTTTCATAAATAACCTATAAAATTTAAAATAGTAAATAAAATTTAAAAAAAACTGAATATATCTCTTTCATACTGCATGAATAAAGCCATTTGATACTGTTAGTCAATCAAACATCACTGGAAGGTACGTAATTCTAGATGGGTCTTCAATCTTCAATAATATAGCATAATTAAACAAAGTATCAAATCAATTACATGTAACTGCAAGATTTCCATAATGTACTACCAACTGCACATAAATAAAATGTGCAGATAAAGCATGCAAAATAACAAGGTTCTTGGTGACGTGAGGCCATCAGATTTTCAACTGGGTCACGAAATAACTGTTTGTTGTTACAATTTTACTGAACTGATGCCTAATGCAATACCAAGCATGTGACACTAACCAACCCTTTTTTGATATTTCCCTAAGAAACTGCAACTTAACCTATAGCTGATTTAAACCCCAATATTAGTACTAGGGCTTCAATTCAATCCTTAATATGCTGCATCTATCCATCAGTCATTTGTTCGTTCATTAATTCATTCATTCATTCATTCACAAAAAAGTCACATTTGCAGTAATTCTATAGCCTATTTATAAGCAGAATTTTTAGGACATGTTATAAGTCTAAAAGACATTTAGGGTTTAGGGCTCAAAACTGTCATTCATGATTATATCTCTAAACGTTTTTAAAAAGTATACCTACATCTGTCAATGCACCATCGTATCCCAAACTTATGACTCCATCTGTTAAACCATTAGTATCTGGAGATCCGCCGAGGTAAACATTGCCACCAGTTATCACAAATTGTATATCAAAATCCAGAGTTACCTGTCTTACCATTATTTGGTCGATAAAAAATGTCAGCTGAAATGATCAATAAACATTTTATAGGTGAATGATATGATTGGATTATACTATACAGAATTAAGTTGTGAATATTTATACCATCAGAGTATTATCTGGTAAGTCGTATACTGCCAAACCCCATCCTATACTGAATTTTTGTAACTTCACATGTAGCTGGTGTCATGACTTATTGTAACCAGAGGGTCAAAAAATAAGTTTGCCACTAAACAGATTGCATGTATGGATACATTATTGTTTAGAGTGTGCCCCTTAAATTTAACACTGGTAAGGATTCAATGGAAGACAAGCAGACAAGCTAAAATTGAAAATCCTAATCTATCTAAAAGCAGTGATTTTTGAATATATTAAGTAAAAAGACAATAAATAAATGCATTTCTCATAAAAGCTATAATTGGCAGACGTTGCTTTCATAAGGCCAGATATGGCATGGTACACAGCTCTATACAGGATACTTTCATCATTAATGTACATCTTACCATTAACATGGATGAACTAACAAATTTAATTTGAATTCAAACTGAAAAATTCAATCAATTTTTTAAAGTACCTGTCTGCCAAATCGCTGAACTTTGAAGGTATGCCATCTGAAGTTATTTAAATCTCCTAGATCTTGATGTCGTAACAAAAACTGAAGTGCGGCTCTATCTCGATAGACAATGACAAACAACAAATATCCATCCTGAAAATGACAAAAATCGCTTCTTTTATTATCTAATAAAACTTCAATTTCTCTGCATTTTTTTCTAAAATATCTCGATATAGAAGAAACAACGCTGATTTATGTTGCTTTGAACAATAACTCAGTCTTTATATAAAATACATTATTATAATAATTATATAAACAGATCTACGATCCCACTAAGTTGTTTGTTGGTTTTCTGTGGACACTCCAGTTTCCTCCACCATTCCTAACTTGATGTCTGTGATTCTGTGATATAAGTAAAAGAATCTTGACAGAAAGGAGTGGTTAAGACACCATTAAATGAATCCAATCCTACCATAGTTTTCATAGTCTTAAAAGCTTGACAAATATTTCTGAATTTTTATTTCTTGCAAATCGCATTTTAAAAATGTATTCTAGACTTCAAAATATTGTATGTTTAGTACTTATTTTTTGCACTGAATATAGAGCCCATATCATACACAACTTACACATATTCTTTACAAAGCCAGTGAGCCACAGATTCATAATCATTTGAATAGCTTAACTGGTAAATCTAGCTTTAGGGGAAGTCGATTGATTCAACAATGAAAGACCTGAAAACAGGTAGTCAAAAGTAGGATTTCTGAAACAGTGAAAATGCTTTCTAAGAAGTGAAATAACCTTGGCTGGTAGCCAAAATGCCTCAAGACAACAGTTAATAGTTCAACAATCAAAAAATAAGAACTTGTGGTATTGAATTTGCATGAACAATAGACAATTCATTAGCAAAAGAAGAAAATATTCTGATTAGGTCTCCAAACTAGGGGTAGATAGCATGGTAAACTTTTATAAAGCACAATGGATCCAAGCAAAATCACAAAAATAATTGAAAAAACAAAAAAATCCCACATCAATAATCAAACATTTTCAGAACAAATTCATCACTCTACAGCATAAAATTGCATAATACATGTAGTTAAATTGAGTAATCTGTGTTATTACATGTATAATTGTAAAAATCCTGAAATACATTTACTTCAATTCAATTTTAAACTTTGTTGGTGCAGTATATAAAACTTCAATTTTAAAAACATTTGAGAAATTTTATAATTTTTTTAAATTTCAATACTTTTCTTGTAAAAAAGATCAAGGTTTTATCCCAACATCATCAGATTTTTTAACAATGTCACAGCATTTCATGCTTTATTTACAACAGCAACAGTTTCATATAGGAAACAAATATGCAAAATCTGAAAAAAAGAAAGAGTTCTAAAAAAGGATGAAAGAGAGAGAGAGAGAGAGAGAGAGAGAGAGAGAGAGAGAGAGAGAGAGAGAGAGAGAGAGCACCGGAAATCATCTATGTAACCATGGCAATCAAGACACCAATATTATGTTACATGTTATTAACACAAGAGTGACACTTCTCAGTGTTCTCTGATAGCAAAGCACAAAAACTTTATCACATTGACAATGTCATTGTAAAGACAAAAGATGGCAAGCATGAACCAATGTTTTGTAAATTAATTATAATATTTGTTATAGAACAATTCTCATAATTATCACGAATCATACCTATTATATCTCTATAATGTAATATCATGTAAGTATATGTATATAATATCTACAATTCTATTACCAGTATATAATATAAATGTGCAAAAGCTGATGAATGCAATATATGAAAAAATAGTCAAGTTTCCATTGTCAGTCAGATAAAACATTAAGTATGCTCTTCTACTCTTTTATTTAGGAGGTAAATTTAGTTAATGGCATGTCATTACAGTGGGTACACTGTGGTACATGTATATATACCTAATCTACATAAAAGAAGTTAATGAACTAATTATGATTTTTAAGTTCCTTAACAGCAAAGCTTGAATTTAATGCAGTATATATCTATGATCGCAAAAATACAGAATGTCAGCTAAAAGAAAAACCCTTCACAGCAACACTGGTAGTAGTAGTTTGTAACCACTCTCATTATATATATATAAAATAAAACTTCATTATAATGCCCTTTAGTAACTTTTCCAACTGAGTTATCGTCATGGTATTTTATCCTAAAGCTTGTTTCTTTCAAGTAAGTTTCTTCCTTAGTCTCACTTTATTTATTGTCAATCCCTTTATAACACCGAAATTTAACTAATAAATCATACAATTAAACAAGGTTTTACTGTATAAATGATCATATTATTGCCCTTCACCATATACATACATACATATATATATAAACTATAGACTATAAATATAATACAATAAATGACTTTGGGTGATATGAATACAAGATTACATCCCTTTGATGAGAGAATATTCTTTAATTAAGAATTACACATAATGCTGAAGTCATGTCTTAATCTATGTACATTACATGTATTTGAGTGTTGTTGCCTTATTGAGACATTTGTAATTTGAAACTACATGACATCAGTTCTATCAGAAAGCAGCTTTCTTTATGTAAACTACTTAGTGCTCTTCTTCATCTAACAGAGCCACAGTACTTAGTGATCTACTTAATCTAATAGAGCCACAGTACTAAGTGATCTACCTGATCTAACAGAGCCACAGTGCTTAGTGATCAACCTGATCTAACAGAGAGCCACAGTACTAAGTGATGTACCTGATCTAACAGAGAGCCACAGTACTTAGTGATCAACCTGATCTAACAGAGAGCCACAGTACTAGGTGAACAACCTGATCTAACAGAGAGCCACAGTACTAGGTGAACAACCTGATCTAACAGAAAGCCACAGTAATTAGTGATCTATTTGATTCAAAAGAGAGCCACAATACTAAATGATCTACTTGATTTAAAAGAGAGACAGAGTGTTTAGTGATCAACCTGATCTAACAGAGAGCCACAGTACTCAGTGATTTACTTGATTTAACAGAGAGCCACAGTACTAAGTGATTAACTTGATCTAACAGAAAGCCAGAGTACTTAGTTGTCTACTTTATTTAACAGAGAGTCACAGTACTTAGTAATCTTCTTGTTTTAAAAGTGAGTCACATAACTTAATGATCTACTCGATATAACAGAGAGCCACAGTACTTAGTGATCTACCTGATCCAACACATAGCCACAATATTAAGTTATCTACTTGATTTAAAAGAGAGACAGAGTGTTTAGTGATCTACCTAATCTAACATTGAGTTACAGTACTTAATGATCTACTTGATATAACAGAGAGCCACAGTACTTAGTGATCTTCTTGATTTTACAGAGAGCCACAGTGCTTAGTGATCTTCTTGATCTAACATAGAGCCACGGTACTTAGTGATCTACGTAATTTAAAAGAGAGCCACAGTACTTAGTGATTTACTTGATATAACAGAGAGCCACTGTACTTAGCGATTTACTTGATATAACAGAGAGCCACAGTACTAAGTGATTTACTTGATATAGCAGAGAGCCACAGTACTTAGTGATCTACTTGATTTAACAGAGAGTCACAGTACTCAATGATCTACCTGATCTAACAGAGAGCACAGTACTTAGTGATTTACTTGATATAACATAGAGCACAGTACTTAGTGATTTACTTGATATAACAGAGAGCCACTGTACTTAGCGATTTACTTGATATAACAGAGAGCCACAGTACTAAGTGATTTACTTGATATAGCAGAGAGCCACAGTACTTAGTGATCTACTTGATTTAACAGAGAGTCACAGTACTCAATGATCTACCTGATCTAACAGAGAGCACTGTACTTAGTGATTTACTTGATATAACATAGAGCACAGTACTTAGTGATCTACTTGATATAATAGAGAGCCACAGTACTTAGTGATCTACTTGATATAACAGAGAGCCACAGTAACTAAAGTGATCTACTTGACCTACTGACTATGATCTATATACTGT
>CM056597.1:46116310-46188810 GCA_029721355.1 Tegillarca granosa | reverse complement strand
AAAAATCGATTTATGGATATCCATAAATGAATTATGCATATGCTAAAATAGTGAATAAATATAGAAACGGCGCCTCATAGAAGGACGCATACACTTGATGTCTCGACAACCTTTTTCATTAGAATCAGTATTTTTAAATGAAAACTTATAAAAATATTGTTTGTCTAACCTTATATGTCACTGATATATACTGATATTATCAGTAAGAAGGAATGGTCTTAGCACGATGATTTCTTACATTGTTTGGGAAGTCAGTTAAAAAGAAATATTCAAAATTCTGTACATGACAATTAATTGTCAATTAATCGACATACTGCAAAAATTATAAGGGTGATCATTTTGAACTTTAAATCTACCAGTTTCAATCGTATGACAAGAACATGGTCATGCTTTTGCAATGTTGCACCCTTCTTAAGAATTTGGAAGGGGCCTCGGTAGCTGTTTGGTCTAAGGCGCGCATGCGCTTACGGATCACATTGCATGTCAACGCCTAATCCTACTTTGACAGATAGTTTGCCAAAGGTTGGTTTGTTTTCTCTGGTACTCCAGTTTCCCCCACTATCCCAAAACTGTGTGCCTCGATATAACTGAAATGGTCTTAATTGTGGTTTTTTACACCATTACTACACTACATTCAAACTGATTTGGCATCCTGTAAATGGGAAATAAATTTTTAATTTCAATACAGAAAAGGGATAGTATGGCCTTTTGCTCTAACATTTATGCCAATCTGAGAGATTGATAAGCAGGTAGCCTGGAAAATCATTTACAGATAAGCCGGTATCTCTATATACTTACAACACACCAGTCGCATGCCGTATGATTGTTTTAACATCAGCACCAGCTGCATTGCTGGTATGTTCACGAATTATCGTATCCGTGATAGTATATTGGGGATAATACTGTTTACACAGGGAAACAATATTTATTATTTCAAGAATAACGTACCGAAACAATTTGCATACCGAAGAAAATTATTTTATTAATGGACTATTTCTATCAATATGGCTAATAAGAGTTAGGTGAGAGCTGTATCTGAGCAAAACAGCTGTTTTATAGCTAGAATTATACATTCTAAAACACAGAAAAAACATTAACTTCTATATAACTAGAATTTTTTTTATATGATTATTTTAAAATAACTTCTTAGCAACTGTTATTTTTTAACATCAATTTAATGCATATGCACATTGATTTGAATTCATGACTAGCATTTTTGTTGTAATTGATTGCTACTTATTTTAAGCGTCAACCTTTTTTGCAATTTCTTGATAATTAGCATTTATTTTTAGTACCGATAAAATACATTTGTATACTGGAAGAGTTTGGGATGTTTCTTTTGTGCTAAGACATCTATTTTGATCCTCTCATGATGTTTAAACCTTATACATATCTTCCGATGTATGACTCATGCACGCACTGATGAAAACACCTGAAGTCAGTTTGGCGGACCCAGCTTGGTTATCAGTACTCACCTGGCTTTTGAGATTGCTGAATAATTTTTTAGAAAAAGAGTAATCAAACTATTCAAGCTTTTTCTAAAGTAGTCGTGCTATGATAAATACTATAAATCTCTCTCTCTCTCTCTCTCTCTCTCTCTCTCTCTCTCTCTCTCTCTCTCTCTCTCTCTCTCTCTCTCTCTCTCTCTCTCTCACACACACACACACACACACACACACACATATATATGGTAAGATTGTATCATTTATTTATTTTATTAATAAATTAACTAGTAAAATAAATTCAAATGCGACAACATCGATTTTGTCATCGAGTATTCGCCTGTATCATTGTAAACAGTCTTTATATTTAATTCGACAATAGTTCTACATGTAGTTTTATACAAGACGTCTCTCTATTTGACAATAGTTTTACATTGTAGTTTCATGCATGACGTCAATAGTTCTACATGTAGTTTCGAACAAGACGTCTGTGACGGTACATATTGTCGCCATGTACCGCTACAAACCTAGTTTAGGAAAGTAGTAAAATTTTTTTTTTTCACAATGTCATCAAGGACTTTTGTACATTACTTTATCGAAATAAAACTTTAGATATCACCCAAGTATGTATATTTAGTATTTAAAGATACCAACATTCGGTGTCATATATAAAGGTCATTAAGTTGGAAGTGAACGGAATCCACCACTTTGCGAATCCTTATTAAAATAATAATATAAAAAGTAATATCATACATGCCAAAAGAAATACTAGTATCTACATGTCATATACTTCAAATCTCTCTCTCTCTCTCTCTCTCTCTCTCTCTCTCTCTCTCTCTCTCTCTCTCTCTCTCTCTGTTTAAATACATCATGTGTAGAATTTTAAAAAAAAGTAAAAATTCTAAATAATACATTTGTTGTTGACTATTTTAAGTCTTTACTGTTTCATTTACATTGCCATAGCAACCTGACTGATCAAATTTCTATTAAACATGTTAGCTATTCCAAATAATATGCTTCTTAATATTTATGATAATAAATGACAAATCACTTATTTTCAGTTTCTTCAATTAAGGTTATGTATGTTGCATAAAAAGATTGGTTGCTTGGTTGGTTGAATGTTGTTCTATGTCACATCAGCAATTTTTCAGCTATTCGTGACGAGACAATTCATCTCTAACACACGTTCGTGTGTTGTGGGAGTGTGAAGTGTTTCTGATCTGAAGTGTACTATTGTGCAATTTTCTCGACCTTAAGAGTGCAAGTAAACTCACACGCAATGTCGCTGACCATTCATTCTATTATACTGCCACCGAGCCACACTCACACGCAATGTCGCTGACCATTCATTCTATTATACTGCCACCGAGCCACACTCACACGCAATGTCGCTGACCATTCATTCTATTATACTGCCACCGAGCCACACTCACACGCAATGTCGCTGACCATTCATTCTATTATACTGCCACCGAGCCACACTCACACGCAATGTCGCTGACCATTCATTCTATTATACTGCCACCGAGCCACACTCACACGCAATGTCGCTGACCATTCATTCTATTATACTGCCACCGAGCCACACTCACACGCAATGTCGCTGACCATTCATTCTATTATACTGCCACCAAGCTACACACACGCAATGTCGCTGACCATTCATTCTATTATACTGCCACCGAGCCAACCAGTAAAAGATTCGACAAATGCGTACCGAGCTCATTAGTGGCATAAGTCATATATTTCTGTATCGGAGTTAATGTAGTAACCAATTTGGATTAAGTGTCATGATGCAATTTTTTTGAAAATTTATTAATAAAAATTTAAAGAATTTCAAACGACACAATTTTTATCAAATATGTGATAGTTCAAGTTGAAATAGGTCGAAGTCAATGTGATGTTCTTAATCGTGAAAATTATTTCTATAACTTTGTCGTAGCAATATGATTACATTATTGAAATCCATTTTAATGCGAAAAAATACCATTTGTTTCCGCGCCGTAACTCTTAATTCTGTTTAAAAAAAAACTAAAAATTTTATTTTGGAATTTATATCTTAAAAAAAAGAGAGAAACATTAATTCGGTTGCCTCACCATGATGATAGGTACTTAGTTATCGCAAGATGAATCTTTATACCCTACAGTGATGGGAGGCTACAATGGTGTATCTTGTTGATATTAAATGAACTCATCAACGGATTTCTTATCATCATTACACCTGGAGATCTGAAATTTATTACCAACCTGTCGACCTGTTAAAATTTGATTTTTGACGTGTATATCTATATTGCACAGTTACTGTATGTATAAATACACAATGCCGGGTCACAAAGATTTTGTTTGACACTTTAAACAATTGAATGCATTCTGTTAAGTTGATATATTGCTGTTATTTAATTACAACTGCTTTTATTATTATTATTATTACTATTATTATTATCATTATTTAAAATCATCGTTTTCTGTCAACACCTACAATTTTTATTTGTGGCAATTTTGGAACCTGTATCAAATTATTTTTTAAAGCACATGTATCAACTCAAAGTAAATTTGTGTTTTTTTTTTCTCGAAATATCTCCATTTATGAAAACACACGTGTATAAACAAGAAATCAACTAAATTTCCACAAGGATAGAAAGTTGCGAGTCAGTGTGAATTACCAACGTCTAATGATGTACCGTAATTTGTGCACTGACTTCAAATA
The DNA here is from genome assembly GCA_029721355.1 of Tegillarca granosa. Lineage (NCBI taxonomy): Eukaryota > Metazoa > Mollusca > Bivalvia > Arcoida > Arcidae > Tegillarca > Tegillarca granosa. The sequence goes on along the minus strand of CM056597.1, from coordinate 46,184,661 downwards.
TTGCAAACTACACTCCACACTAAAAGCAAGAAGCAAGTCAATTAAATTTAACCCACACCTATTACGTTTCGGATGATTTTGCTTTGTGACTTGCCTCTGTTTCTAGCTTTCAGCTATTTCTACAAACCTTACTGTATCCTAACACCCTAGCTGTAGGCAGTTCTGTCCATCATTTATAAACTTAACACATCTTGTCACATTGATGTACAGCCAGTATTGTCCAAGTAGGTTTAAGGTGACTAATTGTTAACAAGGTCATGACAGATTTTCATCATCAGTTTGTAACATTAGTTAGTTAATAAGAAAAATTCATCTAATAAATTATTAAGCTTTCAAACATCAAAATAATAATAATGATAAAGTCAGAGAGAGAGAGAGAGAGAGATAGAGAGATAGAGAGAGAGAGAGAGAGAATATTATATAGTTATTTACATTTGTTGAAGGTTATTTTGTATCATGTCTTGTTTTGTTGCCAGCTAATATTTTTTCTCGACTAAAGAATGCCATCTTACATTCACACATTTTTCTTTCAACTGATGTAAATTATTTTAAAGTAATATAAACAGATCATAAATAAACCGAAGTTCTTACAGATTACATCGTGAGTATAAATTGTAACACCCGTGAAATATGAACAAAGAGTCATTGTCTTAAACTCTCAAAATAGGAGTACAATTTCTTGACCAAACTATGTTTATTTTTGCCCAGTAAGATTATCTGTCATTCATCTGTACGTGATAGAGGGAACATGGTCAAATTATTTATCATTAAAAAAAATTAAAAAGTAATAAGAAATGAACAAACAAGTAAATTGGTAAATAGTGGTTTAATTTTCTGAGAGAGAGAGAGAGAGAGAGAGAGAGAGAGAGAGAGAGAGACCAAGTTCCTGCTGAACGAGGATTTCGGGGGTGACGTCGACAAAATAACCACTGCATCAATAATAATAATATATTATTATTATTAATTATTATTATTGTTGTTGTTAAGACAAAGAATTTTAAATCTGTAACTTTTATTTTTGAATTCTATACATTTACATTGGATTTTTTCTTGAATTGAATTGAAATCTGAAGAAGATGTTATCAAGTAAGAGGAAGCTATTTCGGTAACCGTAAAGGATGAACTTGTCTGTTTTATCATATGGTTATAATAATTAACAGACAAATCATAACGTTGATATTTAATTAACATCAGTCATCATCGCTCAGAAGACAAAATAAATGAACATAACATACTGTCTACTATAATTAACATCTTGAAGGAATGGTTAAGTGGTCGGTCGGTGTCTGTACGATTCCCGGATCCTACCTCTAGATAACATCTCTGAGAAACTCAACACTTTCTGATGATGCATACATCCCAAATGTCTTATCACCGCTTGGTGTACTAAGGAGGGGTTTATAGGGATGCATATGGGAAAGGTTATTAAAGGGGCTTCGTTTGTTACAAAAACTAATTCCTTTAGGGAGGGTTTTAAAAAGATGTATATGGAAAAGGTTATTACAGAAACTATTAGAAATTAGTAGAGAGAGAGAGAGAGAGAGAGAGAGAGAGAGAGAGAGAGAGAGAGAGAGAGAGAGAGAGAGATTCAATTTGTGTTACTAGTAGTATTCAATAGATTTGAATCCCCACCTCTCCACCAGGAGTTTAAATATTAAATAGAGCACTGAAGGCTTTTTAAATTGGATTACTTACAGAAAACGTACAAATTATTGCAAAAAATATAAGAGAGGGTTAAATATATCTTACCTTTTTTTGTCAAAGTTAATGAATAATTTCTATGAATATTCATATTTAAAAAAAAAAAAAAAAACGAAGGAAAAAATTGTAATTTCATTATTATCTAAACTCTCAATACATTTATTTTGAAGTATGGAAGCACAGTGAATAAAATATACATATATCCTCCAAAGTTCCTACGTTTTTTTATCATGCTAAGTGGAGAACCTACAAACAGACGATGATTTATGATGGTGAATTATCTGATTCAGAAAGAAGGATAGTGACGGGAAAATTATCCACTATAGTTGCATTCATACGAAACCTTAAATAACGTATACACTATCTTTATCTGTGAGGATGAGCAGTTCACATGGCTCAGTTTGTGATTCAGATACTGTTTTTGGAAGTCGACCAGAGGAGAGGGATTTTTTCTGGTACATAATTTACCGGTGGTACTAATCAGGCAATTAAGCATCAAATCTGATTAAAGAGATGATGCAGCGATGGTGTGTCATGGAGATTAAGTGCCCCCCCCCCCCGCCAGAAATACCTGCTCTGACTCAAATTGACGCAAATTACCTACCTAGCCCCCCCTCCCCCCCTCTCTCTCTCCTCTCTCTCTCTCTCTCTCTCTCTCTCTCTCTCAGAAATTTTAATAATCAAACAAATATTAATTTGTTTTGTCAGCCACATTTAAAACATTTTAAATGTCGCTAGTTTTGCCATTTTATAACTGTTTAACTTTTTGAAGTCAAGTTTTTTTTTAATGTAAACTTTTGAAAAATTTTCATTATAACAAAAATAAATCTTATAGGTTTTTATGTGACTTAATAATGATAATAATAAATAATAATAATGATGATGATGATGATTATAATAATAATAATAATAATAAAGATAATGATGCTAATGATGATAATATTACATGTAATAATGTTATGATACATTATAATATTCTAATGGAAAAGGTTATTTTTGGGAAAAATCTGTTTTTTTTTTCCAAAAGATATTATCTTAATTTTACAAATAAATTTAACAACCATTTTAAATTTCATTATCTGTGATAAGTTAAAATCAAAATAATTCAATACTCACCTAACAACAGTAGAAAGTTGAAAAATATAATCCAGTGCATTTTCAAATATTTGGAATCTCCAAAAGCATTATAATTTTCAATTTTTAAATACAAAAATTGTCAGTTTTCAAAAGACAAGTTTGTTAAAATATTTCAAATATTTAATCTCGGAACTTAACACTAGTTATTGAATATGTAAAGAGGAAAGTTCTTTTTAACCTCTCAACATCTTCCTGCACTATTAACACATAAGATGCTTTATTGCTAAAAACAAGATTCCATTCTTAGCAGCAGCAATATATGACGTCACTTCCTACCTACAAGTTTACTAACACTTTGCAGGGGGCGAGAAGATAAGTACCCTCACAGCTGACGACGAAAAATGTTTTTGTTTTGTGCAGCAACGAAAAGAATGAAACACACTCCTATGGTTAACGGATTATGTACTATTTAAGAGAAAATAAAACATAGTTTGTATTGATATATATTAAATGTCAGAAATTAAGTTGTTCTTTCCCACATGAATGCCCTCTCTTAAACCCCGGGCAGTTTGAGCGAGATGAAAGACACCGGTTGCTACTGGCAAAAATCCATCCAAACATAGACATCAATCTAAACAGAGAGGCTTCATACAGGAGAGAGAGAGAGAGAGAGAGAGAGAGAGAGAGAGAGAGAGAGAGAGAGAGAGAGAGCGCTTTGAAAAAATCAAAGATATTGTTATTTGTTTTAAAAGAACTAACTATCGCATTCGGATTTTAAAGTTAATTAATTAATTAAAAAAATCTAAACCCAGCTTGAAGAAATTACAGAAAAAATGTATTCATTAATTTTAAAAACAAATTCAACTGGTGATAACACAATAAGTGATCTTTTATGCCATAGGTTATAAAAAGTAAAACAAAATGTTATATACATTTGATAAGTTGATGTTCATTTTCCTGCCAAAACTTAAAATAGTATATGTTTAAATTTTAAAAATCAATATATATTAATCTAACAATCCTATGATTAAAAATAAAAATAATAAAAACTAAAATGAAAAAATTAAATCAAAGTAAATAAGTTAAATCTTCTATCCTTACACATTCAGTTTTACAGAAGAAGAATAACACTTTTTAAGCAAAATCATTAAAATATGAAAACATTCAAACAAAAGTATTAAAATATCAAACAATACTATCAAATCTATTCTTCAAGAATTTTCTAAGAATTCGAGTTCTGTCTCACATATAAACTTATTCTTAACAAAAATAATTCTTGCGATATAATAAGTACATGTCCTAGTGTCAGAAATAATTTGTCAGATTGATTTTCTAAGTCAATGTTGATAAACAGGATTGTGTCTGTTTGTTTACAGTATCTTACGGTGGTCATCACATGCAGCCATTGTATGTCAATAAAAGAGTCTAAGGAACGAAGTGTCATAAAGCATTTTTTTTATTTTATCGTTAAATACATTAAAAATATTGTCATAGAGTATTTTTGAATGTATTCAACGATTAAATTTTAAAAAATGCTTTATGACAGTAGAACGAGTTTGAACGATCAATGACAAGCCTGAGCGACCAAGATCAAAGGTGAACACCCAATAACAATTATGGTCAACTTAGATCCCTTCGAAACAACGAAGAACAAGTCTGGACAACCAAAACAAATTTAGATAAATTAGAATGAGTATAAACAAACAAGCGTACGTCTGGATAATCGCTAAGAAACAAGTCTGAACAACAAAGAACATGTCTGAAGAACCAAGAGCAAGTCTGAATGACCAAAAAGCAGGCTGAACGCCCAAAAACAAGTCTCAATAACTCAGAACAAGTCGTACATCAAAATAACAAGTCTGAAAAACCCGGAACAAGTCGAACATAAAAAACCAACCCAAAACCAATCGAAAACAAGTCTGAATAGTCGAAACAAGTCAAACATTTAAGAACAAGTCTGAATATCTGAAACAAGTCTGAAGAACCAAGAGCAAGTCTGCACGACCAAGAAGAAGTCTGAAAGTCCAAATACAAGTCTGAATAACCCGAACAAGTAGAACTTCCAAGAACAAGCCTGAATATCTGGAACACGTCAGGAGCCAACAGCAAGTCTGAACGACCAAGAACAAGATTGGACGTTCAAAAACAAGTCTGAATAACAAAAAAAAAAGTCTGAAAAAAGTCTGTACAACCAAAACAAATCTAAACAACCAAGAACAAGTCTGAAAACTAAAACAAGGCTTTACAAAGAAGAAGTAAGAAAAACTAGAGAAATTCTGAACAAACAAATTTGAACAAACAACAACAACAAAATTCAAGTTTTCTAAATTGTGACATATATTTATATCACAAAATAAATGTATTCAGTTGTACATTTGCGATACTTAATTTGCAGTTTCGACATATAAATGTGATGTGGCACTAACCGGCTTCCTTACCATTTTTGGCCGCTTTATTGTTAGAGTAATTAGATTTCTTCCAGGATATGCTGAAATGATTAGTAATTTCAATTCTGCGGCTAGATAAACTTTTAAATTTCTTCAGTATGTCTCATGGTTCTCCAGGTCTCTAGATAACTTTGACGTTAAAACATTGTAATATTTTAAGCAATATATACCTTCATAAACTAATGATTCTCAGCGGTATTAACCATCTTTTAATTTAAACAGAATCACCGAAATTATTTTCCTTTTTTCTGATCTCCTGTCAAATCGTATCAAAGTATTTTTCAATTTAACTAAGCTCAACGAAACATAAGTGCAAGTTCTGTCAAGTGATCAATTATTCATCAAAGGATAATTCATTCAACATGGTAGCTTAAAAGCAGCCCCCTTTTGCTTCATAGCCCTCATATAGTAACCAAATTGTCCGAGTGCTCTAGAGCGCAGACTTACGAAACACAGTACCTTTACCGCCTTGGTTCAAATCCTTGTCATTATTGATCACCGTGTAAAAATTTTTCATTTTGCTAGCCGCAGGTCGGTGTTTTCTCTAGGTTCTCCGGCCATGTTGTCCATGAGCTCCAACTCACGAAGCACTGAACCTTTATAGCCTTGGTTCAAAACCTCTATGACGTCATAATCAAATACATGTACTAGCTGAATGCATTAACTTAATCCAAACATGGAACATTTGTCCATTATTGGGAGTTTTATGAAAGAGTCGTTTAAACTAAGAGATAGCTCCATATTGGCCGATTGCTCTTGACACTGTATTCTAACCATATTGTCTGTATCATTGTATTGTATTTTTTCTCGTGTTTCATTGTATTGTATTTTTTCTCGTGTTTCATTGTATTGTATTTTTTCTTGTGTTTTATTGTATTGTATTTTTTCTCGTGTTTCATTGTATTGTATTTTTTCTTGTGTTTCATTGTATTGTATTATTTCTCGTGTTTTATTGTATTGTATTTTTTCTCGTGTTTCATTGTATTGTATTTTTTCTTGTGTTTCATTGTATTGTATTTTTTCTCGTGTTTCATTGTATTGTATTTTTTTCTTTTGTTTGTTGTTGTATCATTGTATGGTTCAATCCTTATTTGGATATGGATACCAATGAAGTTAATTTCTATATTAAAACATTACAATCCTATTGGCACGGAATTCTCTGTGAAATCATAATCAAATACTGCTTGTATAAAAATTGTTGCAAAGTAAACAATTTACAGAAATTGCAAGAATAACAAAATCACTGTAAAGAAACATGTACATGTATTTGATTTTTCTCGTTTGTTTTACGAATAAAACAAGTAAAATTTAACCGTATAAGTGAGAACATACTTTAAGAAAGTATTTCCCAATACTTTGATACAATGTAATGTGATTTTAAAAGGGACGCTGTTTCATTCCCGTTAGTTTGACTGTAAAAGACGGAACTGAGATAAACAGTGTGGAGTCAGTGTTTGTTCTGACCTACCTAAATAAAGACAAAAAATTGCACTTAGCATCTTAAACATCAGGCTAGTTGTTATAAATGTTACTTTTCAATTGCTAATAAACATTATCAAAACGATTTAATATGTTATAAACATAATTCAACTCCCTATGGTGATATGGTCGATTTTTTCGACTTTCTTAAAACGGATCGTACTCGGTTAAAAAGTGTTGTATTATAGTTGATACATAATAAGGAAATATTTAAAAGTAAAAAAGTCTAGATAATTTTATTTAATTGCCCAGAAAACAAATACTAGTATCCGGGAAGGGGGGGAGGGGTAACCCGTCCCCAAGTACCTGTGAAAGGTACAAAACATTATAATCTGGGATCCGACTTCAAGGAGTAGGAGTGGAATAAATGGAGTAATGATGGTTTACGCCCCAGTCAAGAACCTTTCACTTATTTCGAGGCTGTCAGTTCCGGGATGGTGGAGGAAACCGGAATGCCCAGAGAAAACTACCGACCTTCGGCAAGCGAACTGACAAACTTTCTAACACTAGGATCTGTCCCGAGTGGGATTCGAACCCAGGCGGTGAGAGGCGCTGTGATCCGTAAGCGCGCTTTAGACCACCCGGCAACCAACATCAAGGAGAAAACAAGACAGTCAAAAAGACAGTTTGAACAATTTATAAAAATTATAGACTATGATAAAATACAACCCATTTTAGCTTCATATTTATATATTAAGTTAATCTTTTAAGAGAAAAAAAAAAACTTAAATTACTATTGACTGTGATATTACATATAACCCGAGTAATTTAGAATATTTTTAAACTGATGAGGAAAATGTAAGTTTTATTGTTACAGTATTCCTCCTGTAATAACTGGGAAATTGGGAAAATTAGGGAATATTTTAATGTTAATTTTTAAGACTTAACACAGTTAAAATTGAATATCTAATGATATATTTATATTGTGTTATGTAGGTTTGTTGAACAAAACAAAGCATTGTCTCAAAAAAAAAACTTTTTTAAAAATATATATATATATATATTGATAAGAGAAAAATGGGAATGTTTGAGGTGAGTGAACACTTAATTGAGTGTATGATTGTGAAACTGAGGCCTGACCTGCATCATACATTGGGAAGTCTACAAAGGTTGTAAAAAGTTATTACCTTTCAAAATAACAGCTCAAACTGAAAGTTTGAACAGTGTTCAATGCACTTTTAACTCTTATTGTCTCCAGTTTATTATCAACATCTTATAATCATGTCGTTAGTTTATAACAACGTGCTCCGGTTTTAAGCATTTTTTTTTTTTTTTTTTTTTTTTTTTGAGTTTTAAAATAAAGTTTTAACAAGTTTGAAATTATGCAAAAACATAAAACAATTGATTTAACTAATCAATCTTCGACCAACTTATCACTTGAAAGATAAACGTAAATATATATCGGTAACACAAGAATACCATTAACGTTAACGGTTACATTAATAATAATATTTCAGTTTGTAACTAAACATTAAAACGAATCGGTGTATATACACGTATAACTATTTTTTATTTGTATTTTTCCCCTTTTACAATATGATTAATACTTTGTTTATTTTAATCTACATCAAGCGTTACAGTGCATACCACCAAAATACGTTTAAGAAAGATTGCGGCAGAAAGAATTAATTGCAAACTATCAAGGTACATGACAACATATATACAATATTATGTGACTTTACATATAAATGAATTCCCAGTTTGTTTTCGCATCAGACATACTTTCCAGGTGCTAAAATGTCAAATACTTGTAACCATAGTTACTTCGAACGGCTTAGGAACTGCCTCAACAGTGTATTTATAACACCTTTAATGTTAAAGCACTAATATTTTAGTACTTTTTGGCAAAAACAAGTATACATGTATTTTAGAATTAAAAACTTTTTATTTTAAGAAAAAAATATAGAAAATCTACTTGAATAGAAAAACGCAAGGTTTTTCCACATATGCGTATACCAAGATTTTATTTGCTTTTAAATAGGAGTTTTCAGAAAAGGATTCTTTGCAGATTTAAGTGGTAGAACAGTCCATGCACAACATTGCCAAAAATGTGATAGATCCTTACACAAACGCCCGAAACACCTTTTTTTGTTTGTACTAATAAAAGTGTAGGGTAAGGGAGATAACTCTTACCAAAACCAAACGCCCCAAGTTCGTTACCAATGATACAGTTGATTAGTTGACAAATGCAGTTATGCCGTAAATAAAGAAAATGATAGGTCAAAATTAAACGTCAGAAATTGTCTACATGTGGAACTTAGATATCATAAATGAAAAAGTGACGTAGAATTATTAAATGAATCTTTACATAACAAGACAAATGGAACTAAACTTAAATCACTAAAAACCTATCTAAAACTGCTTCTCTATATTCAACTAAAATGCAAACCTATATATGAAAAATATTACCCTTCTCTGGCAAGCAATTACCGGCCTATTTAACTCCTAAATATCCTTTCTAAAAGCATGCGAAAATGCATTCACAGACATATTCATAACGTTTTCTTATCTAACTGTCATATACCACTTTTTGAATGTATTTTTATGATTAAATTCAAAAAGTGGTAAATGTATATGACATAACAATACAATCTCAAGTTTTCAATCAGGATTTACACAAAGAGATTCTACGGTTAATCGACTTTCTCGATATCACAAATACTTTTGGCAAAGCACTAGACGGCGGCAAAATAAAATCAGAGTGGTTTTTCTAGATATAAGTAAAGCATTTGACAGAGTGTGGTACAAAAAGTCTCATATACAAAAACTGTCTTAAGGCATATCAGGAATTCTTCTAAAATGGTTTCACGATTACCTTTCTCAAATCAAACAAAGAGTTGTCTACCTTGTCTACATCTTCTAAATGGAAAGTAATAAATGCTGGTGTACCTCAAGGATCTATTCTCGGCCCTCATTTGTTTCTAATCTTTATTAACGATATTATAAAAGATGTACAAGCTAATATAAGACTATTTGCCGATGATACTACATTTTATGTCATTGTAGAAAATCCTCAAACTGCTTATCGTATACTGAACGACTCTCTTTCCTTAGTTTATGAATGGTCTGTCATGTGCTGATTTGGAATTTCTATTAAATAATGAGTTGTCATGTGCTGATTTTGAATGCATTATTTGAAAAAAATTCAAAATCAGCACATGGCAGGTCTGATAAATGGTTAGTTTCATTTAAACCTCATAAAACTGAAAATATGGTCATTTCTCGCAAGCTTACCAAGACAAACATTCACCCTTATTCTTGCACAATGTTACCATTACAGAAACAACCACATTTAAACATCTTAGCTACTCCGAAAAGCACTACGAGAATTAATATGTTGCGAAAATTTAAATTTACTGAACAGGACAACATTAGAACAAGAGGCCCATGGGCCTTAACGCTCACCTGAGGATATCTACAAAATTGTTTGCAAAGCGAAAAGACAATATATTAGGTACAGAAACTTTACAAGTTTTTTCAAGTTAAGAACTGCCACAAAATTTAATCAGAAATACATCTAGTCACATTTCATTTATAATTAGCTTATATAATATGCATGAAGTAACAGTAGTACAATGAATATTTCCAAATCATTACACTTATTCAGCTATGTCCTTGACTTGAACATATATGAACTTGAACCATATATGATCGTCATTTTAAAACCTACAATATTCTAATATACATGCCTATACAAAAAGTTAAAGTTTTCAAGATAATAAGCAATTAATGTCTTCTTTTGCAGCTGTGACCTTGACCTTTGAACAATTGACCTTGAACCATATATCAAAATGATCGTTGCCGCAATACCTACAATATTCTAATATATATGCCTATACAAAAAATAAACAGCTTTCAAGATAATAAGCAATTTAAGTCTTCTTTTGCAGCTGTGACCTTCACCTTTGAACATATGAACTTGAACCATATATCAAAATGATCGCCATATCAATTCCTACAATATTCTAATATACACGCCTATACAAAAAGTTAATAGTTTTTAAGATAACTAGCAATTTAAGTCTTCTTTTGCAACTGTGATCTTGACCTTTGAACATATGACCTTGAAACATATAACAAAATGATTGCCATATTAATACATACAATATTCTAATATACATGCCTATACAAAAAGTTAAAGTTTTCAAGGATAATAAGCAATTTATGTCTTTTTTTGCAGCTGTGACCTTGACCTTTGAACATGACCTTGAACCATATATCAAAATGATCATTGTCACAATACCTACAATATTCTAATATACATGCCTATACAAAAAGTTAACAGTTTTCAAGATAATTAGCAATTAATGTCTTCTTTTGCAGCTGTGATCTTGACCTTTGAACATATGACCTTGAAACATATAGCAAAATGATTGTCATATTAATGCCTACAATATTCTAATATACATGCCTATATAAAAAGTTAATAGTTTTCAAGAAAACTAGCAATTTAAGTCTTCTTTTACAACTGTGACCTAGACCTTTGACTATATGACCTTAAAACATATTTCAAAATGATTGTTGTCAAATACCTACAATATTCTAATATACATGCCTATACAAAAAGTTAATAGTTTTCAAGATAATTAGCAATTTATGTCTTCTTTTGCAGCTGTGACCTTGACCTTTGATCATATAACCTTGAATCATATATCAAAATGATCGTTGTTACAATACCTACAATATTCTAATATACATGCCTATACAAAAAGATTAAGTTTTCAATGCTAATGCACAATTTTTAGTATTTACAAGTCAAAAATTACATTTCAGGGGCAACAACTCCTACATGGATTATCACTATGGTTACGAAACTTGGTACCTTTTTAAATTTTGTCATGCTGAACATTTTGACAGTGTTTTGATTTCATATATCTCTAAATATTTGCAAGAAAATTGCCTAAAACTGCATAAATCACAAATTAGGTCATGACCTTTGATTTATGACCTTGACCCTAAATTAAAGGTCATTTCAAGAAAAAGTCAAAACTGAAAACCTCATGTCATTATCTGTTCAAATAGTCAAGTTATAACAATTTGAAGCCATTATATGAAATTTTTTAAATTAAACGCAAAAACGCGTAACCCATTTCTCAACCAAATTTCACGCAATGAACAAACTATAGGCTTAAGATCCTAGAGAAGTTAAATATCACATCAGATTTTTTCTCCCATCATTAGTTTCGGAGAAGAAGATTTTTTAATACTTTTGGACCTTGACCTAGTTTTGGTAGCCATGGCAACGCCTTTAAAATCTGAATTGCACCGGCCCATATATGCTTCTGACCAAGTATCATTGAAATCTGTCCAGCAGTTTTGGAGGAGAAGTCGAAAATAGGTGTTAACGACGCACACACACACACACGCACGCACGCACACACACGCGCACATACACACGCCGTGTCATGCCATAAGCTCACATGACCTTTCGGTCAGGTGAGCTAAAAACTTTAGGTTACCATCATTCGCCCAATCCTTGAATATGCAGGCATTGTCTGGGACAACCTTCCTTTCTACCTACAAAAAAGAGCTCAAATAATCTCAAAGAGCTAGGACAACAAAATTATGTTAAAAAAATACACTTATTTAGAAACAGGTTGGGAAAAACAAACGCTGTGTAAGTGTAATTTTAAAAAAAAAAATTTAAAAAAAATTAATCATACAAACTATTTTTAAAGTCGTACTAACGATTTTTTAAATCGTACAAACAGGATTTAAAAATCGTTTTAAAGGTTTTAAAAACGGTTTGTATGATTTTAAAAATCGTTTGTACGATTTAAAAAAAGATATTTTGAATTTTAAAAAATTGCACTAACAAGTTTTCGCAGGGAACCACGCCCGCAGATAACAAAACAAGGACCCCTTCAACCACACAATAATATACAATTCGACACCACAATACCAGACAGATATTATTTCTACTACATGACAGATGAACAAGACATCACAACCAAATTCTTACTACTGTCATGTACTACTTTTGAATTGTATTATTTTATAAAAATTCAAAAGTAGCACATGGCACTACTACTGTTCTGTGTCACTATAGCTCTTATTACAATGTTATTTTTTCCCTTCCACAATAAGAGATTGGAACTCCATCTAAGTCTGCCATCCGAACTTAAAATAATCCCTTTTACAGCAACTTTTAAGAGACTTCCGATCTTACCAACCCCCCCCCCCCCTCGCCGTTTTTACAACACCGGCATTCAAAAACATCAAATTTATCACACCAGACTTCGTACTAACTGCAGTTTTTTAGGATATGATATTTAGGATATGATATTTACAATAAAAACTTTGTAGGTAATTCTCTATGTATCTGTGGCGAAATTGAAACTTCAACACACTATTTTTACAATGTAAACGTTATTCTGATGTTCGAAATACAATTCTTTCCACCCTACCCCCATAACCTAACTGCTGAACTGTTTCTCTATAGGGATATCTCTCAACAACACAAAATAAAAATATGTCTAAAACAGCACAAAATTCATACATCAAAGTAAACGTTTTGCTACAGGCTAATGTTCGATTTATAAAATATAATTAACTACTATGTGCTACTACATGTATTATTGTCTAGAATTCCTTTAAATGTTTCTTATGACAAAATAAATTATTTTTAAACTAAAATGCAAACTATGACCGGGTCTGACCAATATTTGAAAATTGGAAGTGACTGTTCTTTCGCCAAGCACTCGGTATTTAGAAAATGAATGTCGCTGGGTCCTTCGTATGAGACCTTAAAACCCGATGTCCTGTACCACGGCAAGCGTGGCACGCTAAAGAACCCTCCCTGCACAATGTTCTTAGCGCACTGCAAAGGTCAAAATTCCTGCCACTTCATCTATAGCTGGTGGCGTCTCTATCTAAATAAAATATTCTTGACTGGGACGTTAAACTGCATTCAATCAATCATTCAATCAGTAAAATGCATTATGTTCTTTATACACAAGATAATACATTCATTACTTTTTCTTTTTGTTTTGACGCCAAGGCTTCAAGAACTGCCAAAGACATTTGCACAATGACTCATTCAATGACGAGAAATTTAAATAACGATATATTAATTTTATTACGACCTTTTATGACACATCATCCTCATCATACCACCACCATCATCATCATCATCATCATCATCACCATCACCATCATACTGATGATGAAATGTGCAGTCCTAAGTAAGATTTCTTGGTTTTTAAATGACCTGCTTTGACCGTCCCCGTCATACGTCCGGCCTTGTGGCTACTAAAGCCTGCTTCTCATGTAACCATAAATATTTCGCGCTAACGATTTTGATGTTTAGAAATGCGTTGATTATTTGCAGCCATTAGTATAAACCCAAATCTGACAAAAAGATCTTTTGATTCAGAGAGTGAGAAAAATCCTCTAAAGCAGTGAAGTTGAGTGTTTGGTGATCAACTGTATAAAATGAGACTAAAAGTAGGGAATTCGAAACCATGCCGCTAGACATCATTTTACAATTATATCCAATGTTCGTCCAAAATTGAATTTGGCAGGGTTTTATAATCATTGGTTCAAATTACTATTGTTATTATTTATGTTTTTGTAAAGTATGTTCGTTTCATTTGTTCAGGTGTAAACGCTGTAGTTTGGGTGTATATGTTTGAACTGAAGTATCAAAGCTAATGTCGTTTGCACATTCGGCAAGCGAACTAACAAACTTCCTCGGTGGGTTACGCCATCTTGCGTAAGCAGGCGCTTTAAAACACTTGGACACTGAGTGGAGTGGAGTAATGGTGTTTACGCCCCAATCAAGATTCTTTCACTTATTTCGAAGCGGTAAGTTCTGGGATGGCGGAGAAAATCGGAGTGCCCCAAAAAACCCATCTACCTTCGGCAAGCGAACTGACAAACATTCTCACACTAGGATCTGTCCCGAGTGAAATTCAAACCCCTGGGCGGTGAGAGACTTGGACACAGAAAAGGTTGCGTTAGATCATTATTATTGTGCCAAATGCAAAGGGAAACAACTGTTTCATCTTTATATACTATTAAAGGGAAACAACTCGTACAGACTTACACTCGATGCCACTTGTTTTAATATTTTGTTTCATACCAATAAATCAATGTGGGTATTTTTTTATTTTAACAAATAAGAATTCTTAACGAAATGATAAAAAAATACAACTCACCGGGGTATGATGTTCATATCTCTCAATAAAATTTAAATTTAATTTTAGATATTAGGTCTTAAGTTAAAAAAAATGTGGGTTTATAAGGATTGAATTTCATTTCATTTATTGCTTTTCTGTATCTAAAACAGTGAATTAAAAGATAATAAATGATACTATTGACTTATAAGAGTTATATATAATATTTATTTATTTATTAGGTCCTTAGATTCAACTGAATCTGTGACCACAAAACAACTATATACACATACAAACATAAAACAGTATTGTTATAAACTTTCATAACTATGATATTTTTTAAAAATAGAATACAAGTCAAAACTAAGAGTCCTCTGTCCTCAGTTCTAAAGACTGTTTTATAAAGGAACCTACTATTTTAACTTGGTTGGGTGTTGATGGGAAACTTTATAGCGACATAGTTTCCACTTGCCAAAATAAAACACATATAATGCTGGCAGAAATGTGGTTTTGAATAGATCACGAATAAAATTTGACTCTGACTCCGCTTTTGACCATCACTCAAACCTATAATGTATCTAATACATGGCACAAGTGAAGGATTTCTTATACATTGGCTAAAAGTTTTAATATCAATTTGTTTCTTATTTTGATGTATTTTATTGAGAGATTATTTTACATTTTACATTTACGAAAAAAAAATAACTTTGTTTAAATTCAATACATCTTTTAGTTGATTTCTATAAATGACATCTATAAGATGAGATGTTTAATTCAATTTGAAGCAACATGTAGGGTTTTTTTTTTTTTTTTTTTTTTTTTTTTTTTGTTCGCCGTTTTCCGATTTTGAAGGAACATTTGTTTATAATTACTGCCAATAATGAACAGAGATGGGATAAATCTTGTCTATTTAGACATTGTTTTATTGCCTGACCTATAATTACCGTACTCACTGGTTATGCTGGTAACGTTCATTTTAGTCATTGTGGTATTTAGTGTATGTACACAGTATGTAACGTTTCGGCCGCGCCACCTTCTGCCTTGGAAATCTTTTTTATTGAAACAAACTCAGGAAGAGCTTTTATTCCGATATCCCCGTTCGTCAACAAATGTGTAAAAGCTGAAAATTTTAACTTCTTCGTGAATTACAAAAATCATCTTAATTATATTAATAGAAGGTATCTCTCTCCCTCTCTGTCTCTCGTGTGTGTGAGAGAGAGAGAGAGAGAGAGAGAGAGAGAGAGAGAGAGAGAGAGAGAGACTTGTATTAACTTAATTATGATAATTTTGTTATCGGTCCGGTATCGGTGTATGTATCACACCAGGTATTATAACTACCGTCATGTACATTTGGTATTTACAAAGTTAGGCGGTACATACATGCATGATGCCGTGATGATGATGTAGAGGTAGTGAGAAAATTACTAAATGATATGCAACCAAACCAAACTTTCATCTATCTAAGTGGGGTACGAAACGGGAAGCTAGAGCACAGACCAACGATAAAATAAAAATAAAATAAAACTATATCGACGTTTAAATAAACATTCAGTCATTTTATGTTTTATAATTTCCTTTCAAGTTATCATATAATAAATGATTTCAAAGTAGCAAACTTAAATTAAGGTATTTGGCAAGCATTTCGACCTCACGCAGTGCCGACTGAGCAATCGTAGTCACGGCTACTGCAACAAAAATGCCACTCAGATGAATCTTCATAGTGAAAGTAAAAACGCGCGTGGTAAACGCTGACAAAATATTAAAACAATTTATAAAATACTTAAGTATGTGATATTATCTAAAATTGATAGAACAAAGAAAACTTTGTAAAGTTGCTTCCGTGAATTTAAAGTATTTTAACCTTTTTTAAACAACTCAGCAGTGGAATACATTCCATTGAGCAGACGACATTCTGATAATTTTCTGATCAGTTGGACGCTGACATCTGGATTTCAGTACCATTATCATCACAGTGAAGAGAAACCTGCGGATGTTAGATTTCAAGGTTCATTGTGAAAATCTACATTCCGTTTTGAGGATGTAAAATATACGAAAAGACAGGAAGTCATTCAAAATCGCAGGTAACAATGGAAATATATAACAAGTTTTATTTTTAATTTTAATCTTAAAAGTTATAACAGGTTTTATTTTAAAATTTTAATTTTAAAAAATAATTCAAAGAAAAATAATATCTCGCAAAGAATAAGAATTTAAAGCCACTTTATTAATTAAATAAGAATTCAAAATTTTAATTTACAAAAATGTTAATATTCATTAAAACACTGAACACATTACGTCATTTCTAGTCGCAGAAAAAAAACGAACTCATTTACATAATTCATGAGAAATTTGTTGTTTAAATATGCAGTAAAAGAGAATAATTAATATCACTCATATATATTCGACATAAACAATAAGTTGACGAGGTGTTATTATTACTGTAGGGTAATATCTATCGTGCTAGGAGGAGGGGCAATAACTAGAATATTGCCTTGCTAGTGGCGATATATACTATAAACGATACAGTTCGCAGAGCGATAAAAGGAAAAGTTGTCTCGCAACTTTATAATTATATACATAGTTTTATTGTGTAGTAAACCCCCCTTATATCACAAACTTCTGATTTGAAAAAGACCTACCTATTTGATTTTGTGTCGGCGTTATATAGGCCTACGAAAAACAGGTAGCGTTACTTTAAAAGTTTATAGAATTAAATAACCTCTAACCTAGAACTGGGATTTGAACTGTTAAATGTTTATAATGCCGTGACAAACATACCTGCTCTCATTCAAGAAATATTTCTCAGTGTCAGTGTGTTCAAATATATTTTGTAATTTTAGAATTTGTGAAAACTTTAAACCTGCCCAAGAGAAGATAATTCAACCGTGACAAAAAGATTAATACGTTTAGGCAGACAGCAGGGATTCCTTGGAGTGTATACATATATAAATGGAGTGATATCGCGTTTAAATCATACATTTTGACCGTGCTGAATAAATCATACACAGGAGAGACTGGGGGATTGTAAGAGTCAGGGGATATATATTTTTAAAAATGTATAGCAAGTGATATTCGTTTTACAGGATTTTTAGTTAAGTAGGCAGGCACCAGTGTACCGCAGAAGTTGACAGACCCCGGGAGGATTCCTGGAGGTTCGGTTTATTTATAAACTAATAGACCCTGGGAAAGGCCGAAAATAAGTGGTCACAATGGAGTTATCAAAGGGTCAGATTGTTTTAAAATGGATAATTTTACTGTTTATAAACTGTATATGTGTTGTTGAACCAATAGGGTTCACAGGTGCACCAAATTCTTATGCTAGGTATACAAAATGGAATGCTTGTCCTAATGCTTCAATAAGTTTTGAGTTCAAAACCACGAAATTAACAGGACTTTTGATGTATACGGACGATAATGGCACATATGATTTTTTTGAGGTGATGCTAAGTGGTGGTACCGTTAGACTAAGGCTTAATATCGTAGATGGTCGGGATGGAAGTGTCGAGTTCGAAGCCGGGGCCAACCTCAACGATAACCGGTGGCATAGTGTTAAAATCACTCGAAACAGAATGGAGACTACGCTTAAAGTCGATGATATCAAAGATACCAAAGTTGCATTTGGTTCCGATTTTCATTTTGGAAAATTGGAAACTAACAGCGATGTGTTCTTTGGAGGTGTTCCTGGTTATCATTTTGGAAACGATTTAAAATCACTAGCTTTACCATCAGTTATTTTCCATGCAAGATTTTCTGGACAAATTAGAAACGTCATTTACCAAAATTGTTCCTGTGTACCAGTTCGAGCGTCAATGATAGCCAGTCATGCCTTAGATCCCTTGGTCCGGAGAGAATCATGCGAATTTAACAACCCGTGTAACGGAAGTTTGTGTATCAGTACAGACAAGGGTCCGGCTTGTAAATATGTAGATCCAGACTGTATTCAAGGTTAGTATTGCATTTTTTACCATATATACAAATAACAAACCGATGTTAATTGCCTTTACCAGGTGTTTTATATGACGTCATCAGATCAATCATTGAATGACGTCAGATTACACAGTATTAATGGTTACAGTAATGGCTTATTTTGCATTTCCATTTCTTAGAATAAGGTTGTCAGTTTCATGCTTGTTCACAGTATCTTGCCCAAGGTACAGTAATCCATTTTGCAAAACAAATAATTATTTCACTGTACTGCGTGCAACAGCAGGCTCAGTGTGGATGAAAACAAAGAGACCCTGTGGTTCCCAAAACACCAGGAAACCCCAGACCCTCATAATTCCTCAAATAACACCTCGTGTATGTAGAAATCTATGTAGTTTTTCACTGCTTCTAGTTTAGTATAATTTGTTTCAACAACAATTTTTATTGAACACAGGCTTATTTACATAATTAATTAGCTGAAAATTTAAATTGGATATAAAAGTTGTTTTTAAAACGAGGTCATAAAATCAAGTACCTAAAGTGGTTCTAGACTTCTAGACTTAATTGATTTTATGACCATAAAAATAAGAAAGTTTTCAAATGTTTTCCATGTATTATGGTATATGGTTGTATACATTTCGATTTATAATGAGGACGTTAATTAGAAAACTAAAATCGAAAAAAAATTGTATTTGTATAGGGCTTGTTGGAGTAGTTGATACGGTCGGCTGAGTTTGTAAATAAGAGTATTTTTCAAATTGAAAAAGAATTATCCATGTGTGAGATTTGACTGGTGATATATCGGCTGATATAGAGCACACACACACACACACACAGAGTGAGAGGGAGAGCAAGATTATTGGGTATACCCGTTAGTTGTATTATAACCATATTTGGAGAACAAACACATAGTCCATTGTATAAATAATTGGTATTTGTGTGGAGTTGTAAAATCTTAATCTTTGTAGTATGAATGACCAAATAAGTTTACTTGAGTTCAGAAGGATTAAAGATTTTACAACCATACAAGACGTTTTATTATACTGAGAAATCATTGATATAGGGACACTTCATATTGCACTAAGCTCATTGTTGTTTTGATCAGCTAAATCCTTGGTAATAAGTTTAAGTTGCTTTAAATATTTTTGATAACTCAGGCTACATGATTTGCAACACACACTCATGCACGCACTGCTACGATTTGAAATTTTCATATTTCCAGCCAAGACCACGTATAATTAAATATAAAACGAAAAATATTTACATCTGGAAATAGATTCATGAACCGATTTAACCCTTTATAAATTTGACACGCGCATTTGGTATGCCATTTACACGTGAAATCGCCCACCAGTTGTTAAGAGATGCTGATATATAGAGATGCCATGATTGAGCAATCTGTGGGAATAATTTTGTACTTTAAATTACATTTATATGATACGAAAGCCTATTAGGCTCATGAATAAAAAAAATTAAAAGGTGTAATAACGCGAAATAAAGGCGTAATAACGCGAAATAAAGGCATAATAACGCGAATTAAAGGCGTAATAACGCGAATTGAAAGGCGTAATAACGCGAAATAAAGGCGTAATAACGCGAATTAAAGGCGTAGTAACGCGAAATAAAGGCGTAATAACGCGAATTGAAAGGCGTAATAACGCGAATTGAAAGGCGTTATAATGCGAAGTGAAAGGCGTTATAATGCCTTTTTGTCTATATATAGAGCAGTCACTTCCCTTGAGAATTGTTTCTCTCCAAAGGTTAATATCCCTTTCCACAAACAGATTGATTTTAGTTTAAATTCTTTTAGACAGCCTACAGAAAATGAAAGTGAATAAACCTTGATCTGTCTATATTAACTAAGATAGACAAAAATGTCATTTAATCACTATTAAAAGTTAATAGGGATCTAATTCATAAATAGCCATGTGTACAAAGACACTCTTTATGAAAAATACTTTAAAATCGACAAATGAAACGGTTTCAGAAATAACTATTCATTTCAGCGCAGGATCGGATGATGTACAGTTTTTTAAATTTTCATAGAAATTATACATATAAAAACTAATTACATTACATATAATGTATATGTGCAGGACACACACACACACACACACACACACACACACACACAACACACACACACACACACACAGAGACTTTTAATAATGTATGTAATGGGGCGGAAAATAGACCTTTAAACCCTGGACCTCCACACCATTATGGTAAGCAACTTGCGTCATAAAACGAAATAAGGGGTTTTAAGGCGAATTGAAAGGCGTAATAACGGGAAATAAAGGCGTAATAACGCGAAATAAAGGCGTTATAACGCCTTTCAATTCGCGTTATTATGCCTTTCAATTCGCGTTATTACGCCTTTATTTCGCGTTATAACGCTTTTATTTCGCATTATAACGCCTTTCAATTCGCGTTATTACGCCTTTCAATTCGCGTTATTACGCCTTTATTTCGCGTTATAACGCCTTTCAATTCGCGTTATTACGCCTTTAGTTCGCGTTATTACGCCTTTCAATTCGCGTTATTACGCCTTTATTTCGCGTTTTAATTTTTTTTATTCATGAGCCTTATAGGCTTTCGTAATACGATGCGATAGTTGCGATAAAGAAAATAAGGAATGAGTTGTAGACCGCATCAAAAATCTAAAACGGATACATATTAACCAACTGTACATTTATCATGTTAAACCAAACAAGATTTTCAACGTTTTATTTATTTATCTATTTATTTATTAATCTCAAACTCGGGTTTTAAGGCAAACAATGCTGTATGTGCGCCATAATATTTGTTCGAACCGCTTGACGTTTTCCTCGTCATTTCTGAGAGAATTTGATGTTAGTGTATTTAATATCCGTTGCTCCGTATTATAATTATGAGAGATCACGTGGTTGAATGTTCGAGCCATTATTTATATCCTGCCAAACTTTGGAAATCTTTTTAGTTTCACTTTCTTGTCTATATAAAATGAGTGAGGACTGTGATTAAAAACTTCATTTTATCAAATAGAGTCAATCTATGAATGCGTTGGACTAAGTTTTGTGGTGATTCCTTTTACTTTTGAACAGATTAGTGTTAGATGGATTGTAAACATCATTAACAACAACTAGAAATGTTGGATTCGAGATGCACTCTTAACATGAAAAATGACAATGATTGGCATTTGGTTTTCCATCTACACGTAATTATCTCTTTTGCATATTTGAGTAATTGTGAAGCTTTTAATGAACAGGTGCTTGATTAGGAAGATACTTTAACACGCATCCAATTACAGAACCATGAATCTTAGTTACCGTGCTTCATAGCCATGTTTCATTATTAGTTCTTTGTGCCATTAAAGACTTTCAATAATTCCCGTCTGTTTTGAAGATATTGGGTCAAAACGGTAACTACTGACCTGTGCAATATCAGAATGGTCATGTACATGTCATAATGCTTCACAATATTAAAACTTGATTAAATAAATAAAAAATAAAAATAATTTACATAATAAGTACATAAAAAAACGATACCCTGTCTGATTTTGCAGACTCAATTTTGAACGGCAAACGTTTACTCCTGAGTGGTCTAATGCTAAGAATAATTGAAAGGTTTTGCGTGACAATACTATGAATTTAATCGTACATTGATAAAATACATAAATTATACATATATACGTTGATTGTTTTATTTTTCAGACGTCGGCCAAAACGGTCACTGCTGGCCAGTGGAAAATAAAATTGTTAAATAAGTTGAAATGTAACTCACTAACTCTTTCAAATTATACAAAGAGATATTAAAATGTACATATTTGTCATGTGCAAAATTTTGAATTTTTACAGTAATTGTCATGTGCAAAATTTTGAATATTTCTTTTTTGTAAAAATTCAAAATTTTGCACATGACAATATGAAGACTGCTACCAGAAATCAGCCCAGTGATTTTCACATATTGTTACAGTACTTGAAATGGCATTGTTGATTTTTAAAAATGCAAGTTTTCTTATTGTTTTTCAGATGACCTAGCCCTCCAAGGTAAATTGATTTAAATGAATGCAATATTTTAGAAATTTATAAATATTCTTAACATGTTAGTTTCACAAAAAATTATTTTTAATTGAAATTTTGCATGTACACTAGTAGCTATATTTACTGCATATAGTCTTGGTATTGTCCAACAAAATGTTATCGCTATTTCCAAAATTCATCATTCTGCTTTTGACTGCTTTAGTGAATATTTTATCCTCAACGATTTTAAAAAGACATTTTTAAAAAAATCATTGAACGTAATTGAAGGTGTGGCGGTCTGGGTAGCTCAGTTGGTAGAGCACTCGCTTATAATGCAGGAGGTACCAGAATCGATCCCCGGTCCGACCCTGCATTTTTTCTCCCTCCTGTTACAGTTTGGTGACCAGTGTGGCCCTCGGAAGTGATGGACTGACATATAAAGTCCATCCGAGGGAATTTAGGGTGATGTTTCCATAGGACCATGGGAACTCAAGAATAACAGGGGAGGAATTTAGCGGTCTGGGTAGCTCAGTTGGTAGAGCACTCGCCTATAGTGCGGAAGGTCCCGGTCCCAATCCTCGGTCCGACCCTGCATTTTTACTTCCTCCTGTTACATTTTGGTGGCCAGTGTGGCCCTCAGAAGTGATGGACTGACATATATTGGGCAATATTTAGAGTCCACCCGAGGGAATTTGGGGTGAGGTTTCCCATAGGACCATGGGAAACTCAAGAATAATAGGGGAGGAATATAGCGGTCTGGGTAGCTCAGTTAGTAGAGCACTCGCCTATAGTGCAGGAGGTGCCAGGTTCGATCCCCTGTCCGACCCTGCATTTTTTTCCCTCCTGTTACAAAGGCATATGATTAACAAATGTCGCACTGTCGGCCGTCTTGGATTTATCCGATTTGCATACAAAATGAACCACACTAGGATCTTAATCAGCACCTTATGATACAGCCCCCTGTTCAATTAACTCTCCTGATTTATTTGAAAACTTTTTTTTCATGTATCTGTCTGTTTTGATTGACTATTAAATATCCCCTTCTCCGGAAGTTATTTCTATTTGTATATTACATTATTAGTTGTATATCCGGCTGTTCGACCTCATTATCCCCAAAACACACAAGAAGCATGTGGTCTTTTATATCAAAAAGTTTTACGGAAATGTTTACCGTCAGGTATCTTTCCAGTGGTCTTCATAAGTTAACTTTGTAGTTATGACTCATGATGCCAAGACCATGTTTAATTGTATAGCAAAACAATTATTCCGGTAAAAAGTCTCGTTAAGTTGCGTAGAGTAAGGATGCGCCATTACTCTGTACTCGAATCTCAGCTTCTGGTTCCAGCTTTCATATCGGTAGCTTCATTAGCATTGCTGAAAACGTATTCGCTACACCGCTGGTCCTAGAAATGTTGGTCATGTTTTATGTCATAGACTGGAGGAGGCTTAGCAGTCGCCCTTGGGCCTGATCAGCTTTTTTATCAAAACTTTTAAACAGTTTTCGTCAAGTTTCTTCCACAATCACTCGAAAGTTACATACCTGCTAAAAGATTAAACATTTAGACAGCACAAAACATTATCTAAGATGATTTTCTTATCGATATAGAAGGCGTTTTATTACGCTAGATAATAAGGATACCAATGTATTTTATCAATGTTGAAAGATAGCATGTTAAGAGAGCGATAACTTTAATTTTTGCATATCTATACTGCCAGGTGATATCTATTTCACTTCACGCCATATAACTGATTGTTTCCAGTCTCAGGAGAGCGATTTGTAGAAATCCTTCGGAATATTGAATTACAAGTGCATATCCTCTTACATTTTCAAGGTATATCACGACACGAGGTCGAGCTGACACGTGATAAACAAGAAAAATAAAATAAATTTACCTTGACCCCACAGCATTTCGGTTGCAAGAAGACGGTACTTTAATGTTTCATACCAAAGTGTTTGCCTTACATTTTATGGCCGCAGTGGCCGAGTTGTCAAGACGTTTGCCTTCAAACCCAAGGAGTCTCACCTTTGTCGGTTTGTCTCGATTGAAAAGGGATTTTTCCTTTATTGGCCGAATCGGTACTAGTACAAACTGAGTGGTCAATATCACATGATCACAGACAAGTAGACCTGAAAAACATGGCTCCGAACGGCTTTTTATAATACTGATGTTGCCGTTTCGGACGCAACATCAGTATTATAAAAAAGCCGTTCGGAGCCATGTATTTCAGGTCTACACAGACAAGGTGTGATTGCACTCTAAGGTTGCGTTAAATGCGCACCAGTGCAATGCAAACACCATGGTGTTATGTGAATGTTGATCTTCGCGATTAAGAAGTTGATTGTTTCGTCGCGGATAGCTGAAAAATCGCTGAGGTGACGTCAAATAACATTAAACAAACTAGCCATTCCTACAAGTCTGTTCCAACTCGAAATACAGGTATAGAATAGAGTTCAGGATATCTAAATATAACTTCATGAGAACGTTTGGTAATTAGGATTCGGGGAGATAAGTCCATTCAATTTATTTAAAACATAAAGACAACTGATAATGTGATGTTTTTATCGTTTTGTTGTATGTACCACCTGTCAAAAACGGGATTACAATCAGTTTGAAACAGCAAAACAACTGTGGCTAATCTTGACCCGACTGCAGACTTCTCTCATATCTACACAACTCTTCCCCGCTTCTCTCTCTCTCTCTCTCTCTCTCTCTCTCTCTCTCTCTCTCTCTCTCTCTCTCTCTCTCTCTCCTTGCATGTAGAAGAGGTTACCGTGTAATTTAAGTATTTATTAATACATGTATTTATTAGCATGTGGTTCATAATTGGTGGAATAAATAGTTTTAATTTTTATTTCTATGATATATTATATTTTCTCTAATCTAAATTTCGGGCGGCTGTGTAGATGTATTGGCTTATAAGTTATGTTTATGATGTGTTTTAGAAGCTTAAGTGTTTGTTTTATTGTTGTCTACAATTGACTGTCTGTATCTGGTTAAACCAGTCTGTCCAATAATTATACAATTTTTCATGCATTAATTTTTCATTGTAAAATATCAGTATTTGTATTCTATTACAAAAATATCTTATCAAAACATTTACAGGTGCGTCTCTCATTAAGATAATACTATTTAAATATATTTATTTAAAGCTATTTAACAATCCTTTAAAAAAAGCTAAATATGTTAGCAAGATCCGAACACTTTAAATTGCACACGATGCTTATAAAATGAATCGAACATTTGTGCGAATGTGGTTTGAAAGTTGTACCTTTCCTTCTAAAAATAATAATTAAAAAATTAATTTTTTTCTCTCTGAAAAGTTGACGTTTTGTACCCAGTACCCTTGCCTTAATAGTAGACAACTAACTGACTTGACATTTTTATCCCGGTCATATGTCTTATGTAATTTGGAAGTTAAACAATATAAGACGTGTTTTAGTTCTTAAGAAACACTGTAAATTCTCAATGAATGCAAAAAAAATCGAACGTTTTGTACATTGTACAATTGTGTTAAATAGATTTCCAAATGACTAAAATTTACTTTTCTTTCATACACAATAATTTCATGATAAGTCGAGGTGGACCCGAATCCTGTTTCTTTACAAGTCACGTTATATCAAAATTTGAACAATGAAACCTTTAATTTACTTTATTGATAACTTCATTATTTGGTAAATGTGTCATTCGGATAATTTTGAATATGGTGTATCGTAATTAAGCGAATAAGAATACTTTTTCTAATTATCAAAGATAATAACGTGGTTTTAATTTAAAAAAAAAAAACATTTTATGACGTAGTACGTTTCCACGTACTCTTATTTTTTAAATACCTTACGTTGTAAAAATTCAACAGGTTTCACTAGCGTACCTCAGGGCTAATGATTTTAAGGGCGGAACGTTTCGACCATGGTAATGTTGCCCTTAGTTCAACCGTAAACTAAACTTAACCTCTGTTTTCTTTTACATAATTTTGTAATTAGGCGAGGTAAACCTTATTCTTTTATCCTTTTTACCCTTCACTCGAGTACTTTAATCTCAGAACTTGAAAAAATAATAACTTAATTGTTTAGTATTATGTATAGAAATGGTGTATTAGTTCTAAATAGCACATCTGTATAATATAGTCCAAACATTTTTATTTCTTATATTATGAAGTGACTTAAGATATTGCTTTAAGGTCTTTATATGATAAATTATAGAGATCTTGTTTGTATATATTATGAGTCACATGTATTTTATACTTCAAGGGGAGTGTAATAGTGCAGATTTTGACAAAGTAATACTTTATGGTTAATACAAACATTTTTTTGTTGTCGTTGATTGATCAATACACAACGGTGAAATAAATAAATAACAAAGCATATTTATCTCGGGAAGGTTTTAGGTTTTCCTATGACTTTCATTTAAACACCCACCTGTTGTAATAAAAGTTCATATATATGCATTAAAAATTTAAAGTCATTTAGTATAAGTGATTTAAAAAAAGAAAAAAAAAATCTATTGGTTCACTTTGATTACGTGATCATGTGGTTTAAATGTTCAAAGTTTTAAGACGAACAGGATTAAGTCGAGGCAGTTAAATTACCCCTTTGGTGACTTGCAGATTTAAATTTATCCATAGATTACAATGTTTTTAATTCTCAAAACTATCAGTGTGATTTTACTTCAATTTTTATTTTGAAATAAGATAATATGATAATTTTTTTATATCATTGAGAGTGTTTTTAAAGAATTTTATGTTAATTTTTTCGGGGTGGGGGTGGTAGGATGAGGTTGTTGTTCATCAACAATATCATCTGAAAATTTTATTCTTAGAAATTCAAAGTGTAATTGCATTATTGTAATCGTAAAACAAAGCGAGGGTTAAGGTGGCTGGGTGGTCTAAAGTTGGCACTTAAGGATTACAGCACATTTTACAGTCAGTAACAGTTTGAACCCACTTGGGACATATCCTAATGAGAAAGATCAATTTTCTCCCGACACTCCGGTTTTCTCCGTAAAATACCAACCTAGATTTAAGAGAAATAATTCTGACTATGGTGTAGAAATCTCTTGCTCTACTATACTCTCTATAAGGGAAGAGAGTTCAAGTTGATAAATCTTGTTAAATTACCGAAAACCTATACAGAAGCGTGGTCCCGCATGTCTGTGTCACCTTGGTTACGATTGGCATGGCGACATGGATTCTTTCTCTTTCTGATCTGTAATTCTTTTAGTAAATGTATGACTACTATTTTAATTCTCAGTGTCTTGAATAATTCATACATTTCGGAACCTTTTGGTCAAATTAATGTGAACGGGTATATAAACGAAACCTGATTGTCTAAAGATAATTTTTCATTAAATCTTATCGGGTCACGATCGTTTAGTCACGTAATTCCTTGTGTAATTGTGACCTTTAATTTTAAATTTAAAATAGATATCAGTTTTAAAGGTTTTTCATATGTTTTAAATGTCGATAAATCTTGAAAACAATATACGCGGATTCTTTCAAAACACACGGTCTCATCTCAATGTAAACAAATGGGTTGGAGGTGAACTTACTTTTTAAAAGTCGGTCTAATTGGATACAATTAACCCTCTCTCTCTCTCTCTCTCTCTCTCTCTCTCTCTCTCTCTCTCTCTCTCCATTAAGTAAAAAAAATGGCCGTCGCATATATCGCAATGTACAACAAACTTATTCCGAAACAAATCAATTTTTCTAGTTATTAGAAGTTTGATTTAGCGGCTTGTTTTATTTAGTAACTTCATAGTGATAAACAGTGTAGGAGTAATAGTACTTATAGAAAACAATTCCAAGATCCAGTGGTAGGATAGATAATGTTTCCTCCCAACATTTCAGCAATTAAATATCCTTTACCAGACGTTAAACATTTACCAAGATAAAATCATATACCATATGGCTGATAAATTTTTGGCTTGTACTTAGCGGGATGCTGGAGGTTAACAACCACCACACAAACAGTAGGAGAGGGATGGTTATTATTATCATAAATATCATAATCATCACCACCATTATTATTGTTACATGTATTATTATTATTATTATTATTATTATTATTATTAACGTCAATTCCAGTTTATCTGTGGATATTTTCTAATATCCACACTTTCACGATGAATAGACTTCTGTTATTTAGCTGTTTTTTGCTCAATTTCTATTTTAGATGTTATCATCTATTTGAAGTGTGAGTGTGGTAATTATTTTAGGAATCGGATACATTTTGGCTTTATTGTTCTTACTAGCATCCAAAGCTACTACCCGGTAATACCCTCCGTCCATATGTTGTGTGTAAGTACGTGTGTTCGACATGTACTTTGTGTTTCGGACTCTTCCCAGAGAATTTATTGTTGTATTTATCAAGTTCATCTTGCATCCCGTTCTGTTACTAAAAGTTATCGCTAGGATCGTCTAGTTATGTGTGTGTTGTGAATGGAACATAGTCAAACTTGATATTATTAGGTTTATCGTATATTAAAGCTGCATTTTCCCAAGGAAAAAAAATAAAACGTTGCTGATCTAATTAATGATGTTCCTAACCAACAATGTTACATTTGGTTCAACGATAAAAGCTCGAATAAATGCAGAAACAACAATAATTTCCCAGCGAGATGTAGCATGTGGGATCTAATATAAGAACATGGTTACGTCATAAAAAAGGGGTCATTTAAAACTTACAAAACGGTGAAATACGATAAATTTAACATTGAACCTCATTGAATTTGTCAATTTGTGCCTTAGTAAGAGATACATAACAGCATTGCGAATACATCTGGATATTAATGACGGACAATTAATACAATTTGTCAGGTTTCACTTTCGATTTACTGGTGTTTCCGTACATCCGTGCGCATGCTCCCGGCTCATAATTTAATCTTCGATAAACATTGACCAACCGGTTAAGAGGATTACGTTTATTTACAGCTGAAAGTAATGAAATTTTAGAAAATAAATCTCACGAATTGTGATTAGAAGTTATCTATTTTTAAAAAATATATTTTTAGAAAATAAAAAAACATTCAGAAAATTGGAAAACTAAATGCAGCTTTAATGATTATGTTAATCTCTGCTTAATACTAAGTAATACTGGCAGCCTGGATTTGGCCATTTAAACGGTCTTATCTATAGAATAATGTTGTATGGCGTTTGATCACGCAGGTTTTATCACAGCATTTTGATCACGCAGGTGTTATCACTGCATTTTAATCACCCAGTGCTTTTACTGCGTTTGATGACGTCAGCGCTATCACTGCGTTTGATGACAAGTCAGCGCTATCAATGCGTTTGATGACTAGTCGGCGCTATCAATGCGTTTGATGACAAGTCAGTGCTATCACTGCGTTTGATAACAAGTCAGTGCTATCACTGCGTTTGATAACAAGTCAGTGTTATCACTGCAATTGATCACGCCGGTGGTATTACCGTGTGTGATCACAAGTCAGTGCTATCACTGCATTTGATCACACAGGTGGTATTATCGTGTTTGATTATAAGTCCTTTCACTTTTTTTGGTCACGTCAGTGCTATCACTGCGTTTGATCACAAGTCAGTGCTACACTGCGTTTAACGACAAGTCAGTGCTATCACTGCGTTTGATGACAAGTAAGTGCTGTCACTGCGTTCGATGACAAGTCAGTGCTATCACTGCATTTGATCACGCCGGTGGTATTACCGTGTTTGATGACAAGTCAGTGATATCACTGCATTTGATCACGCCGGTGGTATTATCATGTTTGTTCACAAGTCGGTGCTATCACTGCATTTGATCACGCCAATGGTATTATTGCATTTGATCACGCCGGTGCTATCACTGTATTTGATCACGCCGGTGGTAATCACTGCATTTGATCACGCCAGTGTTATCACTGCGTTTGATCACAATTCATTGCTATATGAGTTAGCCCAGTGAGTTGCCCAGATAAAACTTTTGACTCATTATCAATCCAAACAGAATTAATTTCTTCTTAATGGAATATTTCTGTGTGTTTCGTCAGTCAGTTGTTGTTGGTTTCATCATATATATACGATGGTGCAAAGATAATATACACTTGTATATATATCAAAAACATTCCTTAGTTTATTATCTCTGCTCATCAATCAACACCAGTCCATGCAGTTCTTATTTCTGCATTTTTCTTTGTTTCTGAAAACTAATATTCGTTTTTTTAACCTTGGTGATATATGAAGGTCGTGAAGTTGTGAAATTGCATAACCTGATGCATTTCACACATTTTGATTTATGCAATAGGCGAGCACAAACAATTGCTCCGAGATAGCGTACGTCTTCGACCTGCTGTTATTAATCAAGGTTGTCGAGCACGCACATTTGCCACCCACCTCCCTCTATAAAACATCACGTGTATTTTATTGTACAGGGATAGAGTTTTTCAGGTGCAGTATAACCTCAGATAAAATTTTTTGAAACACTGCCCAATTTCGAAATCTTAAACTTTCCTAACCCTTTAAAGTTATGTAATTTTTACGTTCATTGAAACACTTGGGATAAATACAAATCGTGATATTTTTTCTATCAACAAATCTTAAGTCCTTTCGGATTGTAATAACCTATAGTGGTTGACTAAGGCAACGAAAAAAGACTGAATTTGAACCTCAAAAATGTGAAGGAATCTAATGTACTCTAGACATTTATTTACATGATGTAACATAAATTTCCTCATAGTTACTGCTGCAACACATAAGTAATTTTAGGTTTGCATAAAGAATGCAACATGTTTTTCTGGGAATAAAAGATGCATAACCTTATCTCTATCAATAATAATATCTTCTAGACACTGACCATCCACTGAATCATGTATGTTACATAACTTGTAGTAGATTTACATGTATTATATAGTGGTAGAGTGTTAGTAATGGATGTTTATTTCATGTATATTTTCATACTACATATGTTATCTATTTTCTGGCTTAGCAGACAGTGTAATTTTATGACTTGACATAATCCTACTCATCCCTCTCATTAGATATAACATGGAACACTTTCTGAGCCAACGGTGAGGCGCCATTAAGGGTTGTTCAAGTAATGTAGATGCATGTAGTTGTTCTTATCCCAATTATCACACATAGTGCCTATCGCCGGATTTGGTTACAGCAATTGCCAACCATTGATCTCGATTTGCCAAATTCGAGTGGACAGGTTTTTTCGCTTTCTGAACAAAACTTTACCTGCCGTATTGGTTTTGTCCATTTTCAATGTGCAAAAGTTGCTTTCACAACGGACGTGTTTGAAATGTTACTGTAATATTCTTTAAAAGTTTTTTATGAACAATCACGATACCATATCCAAAAGCCGGTCCAAAGTAGATGGATTTTTACGGGAAATATTTAAAATTACTGCTCTATTTTAAACGTTATTTCCTAAAATATATAACATGTCATTAGAACAAAACCAGTGTACGTCCAAAGAACCGTTTTTTGAATTCATGGTTGCATGTGGTACATGCTTTTCAGATACAACTTACTTTATTCCAAACTTTAAACAGAAAAAATTATCTCACTCTCTATATACCTGTACAAAAATAAGCAGCAGGTAAACCAACATTACATTCCAAGACGTAGTAATCCACGGTGAAATATTACACATGTTATTTCTTGCATCTGTTGTTGATTATATCTTTCAAAAATTTAATGCTAGCTTAGAAACAACATTTTTAAACTTAAACAGATACTTAAACGTCTCATGAAGATTTATTTTCTCGGTAAAAAAGCTCTTAAAAACTCTAAAATTTCAAATTTTGTGAAAATTAATCCCATTTTTCACGGCAAATTTACTGTAAGATAGATTAATATGCCATGTGGTTTTGTAAAGGTAAAAGTTTTTTGGGGGGTTATTTGAACAAAATTAGTTTAGAATTAGAAATATATTGGTATCAGTAATTTTTTGTCTTATTTATTTATTTATTTGTTTGTTTATTTATTTATTTATTTATTTATTTATTTGTTTATTTATTTGTTTGTTTATTTATTTATTTATTTATTTATTTATTTATTTATTTATTTGTTATATATTTTTGACACCACTATATATCACTTAAAATTAAACAATAGCTGTTTTTGAAGAAAATAATTGCTTTTCTAAAAATATGAATTTATATTTTAAAATGAAAAATCTATAAAATAATTTTACAAAAGTTTACAATTTCCTTATGTAATTGACACCCGATTTTGTTTAGAACGTGCATAAAGCATGATGACTTTCAACCAATTTGTTTTAGTAATATCCTAATTTTTACAACTAAGGTTGAGCGTCTAAAGTTTAGGAGAGAGAGAGAGAGAGAGGAGAGAGAGAGAGAGAGAGGAGGGATACTCCAAGAAACTTAGAATATTTAAGTTTGTTGTAAGTAGTACAGTAATTATTAAAACGGTAAAGCGAATTTAATTTAAAACCGGTTTTATCATTGAAACTTTTCAACAGGTGATTGTGGGGTCGGCAACGGCACCGATCAACCTAACGGTTATTTTTATACAAATGTTGTATAATAAACTTAGACACACAGACGTAACACAGATTAATCAGATGTCAAAAACAATGTCGACCGAACACTTCAAAAACTTTTTAAGTACTGAAGATTTGAGTGTAAATGATCACTTTGGAAGAGTGTTTCAATAGATATATCTTTCTTTAGAAACTACTTTTAGACAATGTGCCAAAATTGTAGCTGTAATATAGTTATCAATTGTTTCTACAAACTGTAGAAAAATAATAAGAAAAACTTATTACTACTTATCCAAGTGGTAAAACAATTAAACAACTAAAGCTGCCAAACTCATACTTTAGATAGGCTCGCGTAGATTGGTTGTAATTCATGGGTTAATAGTTGCTATCCGCAACTAATAATTAAACGCACTATTCTTTATGCTTTTGTAGATACAACAAAAAAAAAATAAACCAAAAAGTGTACAGCGTGTATATATGTGAAGTGAAGGCTTACCATTAATAATTGAAGTAACAAACAAACAAGAATGCATGTTGGATTTCCTTTTTCTCTATAATTGTAGGCATTATTTCGGGGGCTAGTTTGAATCAGAATGATATCGTTTTTAAGTATGGTATACTGGATGCATTGGCTTTCCTTAGAACTCTGAATGTTCGAGCGCGCGCGCGTGTGTGTTGACTTTTAATTCATTGTTTTAAGTAATTCACGCTTTTTAAGGACCATTAAACTTACCATCTCTATGTAACATTTAGCAATAACCGTTTGTCACTTTTTCGTGATGTCATGTTTATACAGCTGAAACTTGAACGACAAATAATACAACTTATCATTTTGCCATTACTTTTGTGAAAATGGACAAACAGTCTTCTAGAATGAAATCGAAACATGCCAAAACGAATGACGAACAGTCATTTCATTGGTTTTCATTTCCAAAGGCATATGTCAGAGATTTGCAATATAAATATGTGAATATAACAGAATATCGATCATTCTCTTTTTTCACCCCCTCCCCCTACCCCGAAAGTTGACGTCCGCTGCAAGCTACCATTGTTTAATTGCAATGTCATATAAGAAAATTTTATATTTTCTGAATGAAATTTCTAAAATTTTAATATGACAGTTAAATTTAAAAAAAATTGTAAAAAGACAGCAATATCAATCGTATCGCATCGTAGATGGCGCAGTTGGTGCCACGTTACGGTACGTCTGTTGTCCACGAAGTTAACTGCTTGTGTGCATGCAAAATGACCAGATTCAGCACGTATAGGTAGGTAGACAATGAAATAGTGTCTAAAACCATGTACCTGTGTTATCTAGCAAATTTAGTAAGCTAGTTTGGAGTTGAAAAAAAGTTTTCCTGAAAACAATAACATTTCCTGCTTTTTGTTTTTCTTGGTCATTGCAAAATTGCTGAGAGATCCTTATTGTTTCTGATAGATGTGGAGTAATATCCCTAGGGATTTTTCTAAGTGTTCTGAGTATCGATATGAATAAGAATTTCAAACTAAAAGAGAATCTATACAATAGAATGCGTTGTTTCGTCCTCCCAGTATAAGGTAAAAAAAGCACCAAAAACCTTGAAAGAATCAAAATCGTGAAAATCAAATCATTCCTACACTTGGCCGAATTTTGAATACTCATTTGTCACACAGAGCTGCTTATAAAGTAACACTTAGATGCACACAATTTATGCTGCTAGACCATGTTATTCAAACTCCAAATTGGCTTCTTAGTTAATCACAAACTATATGTAGTTGTAGTTGTTAGACGCCAGTTAGCACATAATGTAAATGTTTTCTAATCTATATTAGTTAGAACCTAATATCCA
Organism: Tegillarca granosa; assembly: GCA_029721355.1. NCBI lineage: Eukaryota > Metazoa > Mollusca > Bivalvia > Arcoida > Arcidae > Tegillarca > Tegillarca granosa. Next base: position 46,149,630 of record CM056597.1, on the reverse strand, counting down.
TGGGTGTCTTTAAAGTTTTTCAGTAATTATTTAGCAGAAGCTCATATAATAGTTTTCATATTAAGTATTAATTGTTTTTCTTTGTAATTCCACCTAACATGTCAAATGTCAAAAAAGTAACCTGTAGTTTCCAGATGCTTTCAGTTACCATGTACCTAGTGTAGAATTATATATCCAGTGTCATATATATATATATATATATATATATATATATATATATATATATGTTTGTTGGTAGTGCGTGAATTACTTATTAATGGTAATAATGCCAAATGTGAATTTTTTTATTTTTATAAAGTAAGATATTCAAAATTTTACATATTACAATAATCATACTGCTATTTATTGTAAGTAATTACATTCTGTGATTTAGTGTTCTGCATTGGATCAGTACTTTCATCTTGATCCAGTTTCAAAACATTAGCTTCATAACTAGAAATCAAGATGATTTTTTTTTTCAAATTGCTATATATGCTTTTTATTTTTAATTTTAAAAAAAAAATTGAGGGATGGGGGTTGATATTGAATAATGTATCATGCGGCAAGATTGGTAAGTAAAATTGAATTTTAAGGAATTAATGTGAAACCATTTATAAACATACCTATTTGTATTTTTGATTGTTTGTCCTGCACTGAAATATTACCATATCTCATAATCTATACATACACAATGTCATTATTCTACATTAATCAGAATGTTAAGATTTAGAAGACCATTAATAATACAATAATTGTATAAAGTACAGGTATATCTATGATACATGTGTTATTATGTAATGTGTGTACTTTACACATCATTAAACTTGTCTAGTTTTACACAAAATACATCATTGTTTTATAAAGTCTTAAACATAAATGTTGTCACGAAAATTCAAGGTTTTTACACTTCTTTTCCGATCTTGTCCATGAATGTTAATGGTGAAACAACAACACTATTATAAATCTTTGATGAATTTGAACTTTTGAAGCTAGGATAATTGAATATTACATTTTAACTGATTTAGTAATCTATGCAGCCAGTGAACACCAAATGATTAAAGGAGGCTCTATAAATAACACATGGGTACAAATGCACTTTTTTGTGAGATAAGTATGAAGCATCCCATACCCATCACAAACCTTCTGATGATGCACTGTTCTGTTTGCCACCCTCAAAATAAGGTGTAATGTTTTATTTTTAAAAATCACTTCATCTGTGACTAGTCTGGTCCCGATATGAGTGACATATTATTGAGTTGGGCGCGAATTACCATTCATTTAAACAATCAAAATGAAAAACCAATTCACAAATACAACTGAATACAGAAACTTACTGTTAAATAACATATATTTTGAAATAGCAAAAAGTTTTCCATGGAAATGCTACGAGAAACAAGATGTTAAAATGTACAGCATTATGCAGGTTAAAACATATGTCATTATGAAGAATAAAAAGACAACTACAGGAAGAAATATAGCAAAATAATCAGGAAAGGTTTTATATACACACTGGAAGTTTAAATTCCGAACTAAAACAAGTAAAAAAAAACCTCAGTTAATAAGTATTTTTATTTTTCATGTGTGTGTTGTACTTAAGGCATGTATATTAAACAGCCAATTAGTGGCTTAATTAGCAGGGTAAACGTTTGAAACAATACACACATTGCACTTTCGACTAAATACTTAAATGCACTTTGTGATAAGATAAAAAAGCAGAATGTTATCAACTTTATAATGTGTTATTGAAAGATAACAAACACATTCTGAACTTGTACATTTGCTGCCAATTTTATTTGAAAGTTTTTGAAAATGTTATTTATTTGTTAAAAACACAGTATCAGATCTTCATGAATGATGATTTATTTATTCTGGATCTTTTATAAATACATGTATATTCATTTGCCAACAATTCAACCAGATTGAATCATTTGATATCAGTTATATATATATGGTTTTATTAACGACAAAAATATTTACTACAAGATTTTAACAATGACTGCATGTAACTTACCTCATGTTTTTTACACATTAGATCTGTTTTAACAAAGTACAATTTATAAAACCTGAGTTAAGTGTTTTGCAATAGCCATGACAACCAACAACAATAACCATAACAACCAACAACACTTCGGGAAACAAGACACTCAATATATACATTTTGATGCAATAAAGCTTCAGGCTTTAGACAAACATGACCTGAATTGATTTGGTAAAAACATACTTTTTCATAACTTGCTTTCTGTAAAAACTGATGTATTTGTGTTTACTCCTATGGAAATTGCAGCTCTTCCATCAACACAGTTGCTGCTATCAGTAATTTGGTATAATGATGTCATGAGATAAAAAAAAATGCATGTATTAATTATATAAAAAAGCCATTGAATTACAAATTATCATAGACATTGTTGAATGTTTATATTTAAAATTGTGTTTGTTTAAAAATTTAGTAAACTGGTTTCAAACAGATCTCATGAATTGATAATTTTGAAAAATCAACAATGTTGATGTATATGAGGATATAAGTAACAGAATTTAAACCACAAAGTTCTCCATTCAAAATGAACATTTAAAATAGTTCAGGACATTGTGTGACCAGCTACTTTTACTCTTGTTCTCCTGTAATATCCAGTATATACCAGTATCCAGTATATGTACACCAGTATCTTCCCAGAACACGTCTTTCCATCTAGTACACATGTAAACACAATTATAGACACCCTCATAGTGCACTTAATACACATATTAACAAGTGAAAATGTATTCTTTATTTGGAAGGCACATAACCGAATTTTAAAAAAATTACAATTTGTAACTTAATGAAATTTAAAAAAATATGTACAATTTGCAACTTAGGAAAATTAAATAAAAAAAGGTATAATTTGTAAATCTACATGATAGCATTGTCTACATTGACGAAAAAAAATGTAAATACATAAGGTGTTTTGTAATGAAAAGCTGATTACTATTTTTAAAAATTAATATATTAATATTTCTTTTTTTCCAATTTACATTATTTTTTCGATTTTATACATGCAAACATAAAATTGGTTTTTATTGTTTGTTAAGTTCCACTGTTACATATTTTTTTATAAATACTTCTTTGTTTCAGATGCAAGGGTCAATTTTTACCATTTGCCTATGGATAGGATTTCTGGAAGAACTGGAGTCAATCCGAACATTGCAAATCCATCTGGCCTGGAAGCTGTATTCCATGGCCGTCCAAACTTCAGAGGTGGAGCTTTAAACAACTCCCTGGAGATTGATGGCAGACAACAATGGCTGGTGGTCAGTGGACCAGGTCATAGACGAGAATGTCTTGGTGACCTTGATCGTTGCCCAGATGGTAAGAATTTCAATTTTTAGCACTCTGAATAAATGTTTCAATAAAACACAAGGATTTTTTCCCAAATTATCCAACAATTTCATGGTTCTGATCTATTAAAACATTTTCTGAGCATTCTTTTAATATTTTCATTTATACTGTTCTGAACATGTTTACATTTGAATATTTCTGCTTTTCTTGTGTTTAAATTTTTTTTCACACATCAAGTTGCTCTAGTGCAATGTTTCTTAATGCCTTTTTTTATCAATTAATTTTTTGCGACCTCCTTGTCTTGTTTTTACCTTTGTTATTGTTTGGGTTGATGACATTTCTGCGGTTCTTGTATATTTCATGCATATGCATTCTTTCCCTTTATTTCAATTTATTATTTTTCTTTGTTAAGGTTACACGATGGGTTTCTGGATAAATTTCCTGAATGCTGGTCATACAAAATCTGTGTATATGTCAAACGGAGGACATAATTCCGACTCTCATGGTATCGCCATGATATATAAAAGTGGAACTATAGAGTTTGTCTTCAGGAAACGTAATGGAGATTACTGGAAAGTTCAAAGTAACAAGGTGTTAAATGACAGATGGTATTATATAAGCATTACCTGGAAACGGGATATAGGATTAATTTTATATGTTAATGGAGATTTAGCTGATAAAAAGGAACTACCAGACACCAGGTAAAACATTATTGAATTAGAAAAAGGTGTATTTATATAAAATGTACACAATGTACATACTGTTGTTTGTTGGTTAATGTTCTGTAAAACTGTTCCATTGATAAAAACATCATCTCAAACAGATGTATGAATGGGTAGAGAACATTACTAAAATGTTAACTTTTTATATTACTATTTGATACAATAAATGCCTATCACTTTTCTTATTTCAACAATGAATATTAAAAGAGAAAGAAAGTTTTAAAATTCACATGATATACCAGACTTACAAGTAATAACATGATTTGAATAGCATTCAGCGATCAATTTTATTGGAAGTGTTAATTTAGCCAATTAATAAACAAATTCTAAAAAAAAAATGTGTGACATTCCAGAACCAAAATTTATATGACCGAAATAGCTTTCCATGATCAGTTTTATTTGAAGTGTTTATTTAGTGGGTTAATAAACAAATTCTGAAAAAAATGTGTGATATTCTAGAACCACCAGTAATTATATGATCCAAATAGAATTCCATTTTCGGTTAAATTTGGAAGTGTTAAGCGAGTCAGTAACCAAGCAAGTTTGAAAAAATATCTGGTATACCAGAACCACAATATATAATCTACTATATCAAAAAATCATACCCAAAATTTCTGTTAAAAACCAAACATAAAAGTTTGTACACACTATTCAATCCATACTGAGTTAATCATTTAAACTTGTAAAGAAAGAAAAATCGTTGTTGTAACAAAAACCCGAATTCTTGATGACCGCTAGATGTACATTTACTGAATAATGACTAATAAGCTGTTATAAGTAAATGTCTTTTTTTGTAATATAAGTAGGTGTATTCAGCTGTGTTTTTAAATGTTTTTCAGAGCTCCTGTAAAAAAGGATACCTCACAAGATTCTTTTGTGATTGGAAGTGCAAATGATAGGAGTGGAGGCAGTAATTTAAAGCCAATACTTATAGATGAGTGGAAATTCTGGCCTGAATTTAAAACAGGAACAGAAATCAAAGAATTAGGTACTATCATCATTCAATATAAAATGTTGTTTGTTATTTTAATGCATGGACATAAATAATCAAGTTTACCACCGATGTCAAAAATATTTTTTGTTCTTTAAAAGATGGTTGAGTAAGCTAAAGTGCTCGGAGAAAGCAACCAAGTAAACTATTTAACTCTTTATCACTCCCCAGAGTAGAAATTGAATCAATGCAATAAGAGGCATTGTAATTAAAATTATTGAAGAACTTAGTTCATGTATATGTCAAAGCTTATTAATTGATCAAAATATTCTGAATTTTTATCAAAGCAATATAAAATAAATATGCACTACTTTTAATTTAAGAATACATGGCAAAAAAGTAGTGCATCATTTTTAAAAGGTGACCATAATTTTTACATTTCGTGCTAGAATAGAGATGCTAGAAGCGTTTGTAAGTGGGCTTCAAGGAACATCAATACTTATGGTCTTACATCCATTATCTTTTAAACATGTAAAGAGAGATAACTCTAGAAAAATTAAAGATAATCATGGTGAAAATTAAGGAGAATATCTATATTTTTAATAATCTAAAATTTTACATTATTGTTTTCCTAAATTATAACAATGTTGTATTTATAAAAGCAATGCATATTCAAGCATAGAAACAATGTTTTCAAAAATTCCAATAGTCATACAGTACATTTATTGTGTAGAAGAATGTTTTTTATATTTTAGGACCTATTTACAAATATCATCTGACCATGGATAGAATAGAAGATACAGAATTAGTTGTCTCAAATCTAAATACCAGGATCTTTGGAAATCCAGGATTAGTGGCTGGTAAAATCGGAAATGCATTGAGGTTTGACGGAGATGGTGCATATGTAAATATTGGCCATTTTGAACAAACATGTCTTGGTGATGTTCAGAGATGCATTTACGGTTTTACAATCTCATTTTGGATATATTTCACACGTTTACCAGACTCACAATCAGATTCCGATTATTATTTTGCTAGTGGAATTAAGGGATTTAATATTTTCTCTAGAGGAACACGACTGCACGCCACTGTTCAAGATGGTGATGAAAAATGGGAGGACTCATTCCCTAATTTGAGAACAGGAAGATTCTATTTTGTAGAGGTAACATGGAGCAGGGACAAAGGACTGTCTATGTATGTTGACCAAGTTTTAGCCTCAAGAAAAGTTCGCCCACTTGTTGAACAACCAAAACCAACAACATTCAAAGATTTCTACATTGGTCGTGCTGGTTATGCTACTAAAAACTTTGAAGAGTTTGCCCATGCAATAATAGATGACATTGAGATGTTTTATGCACACAGAGACACCCTGTTGTATCTAGACTTCATTCAAAGAGGTAAAACATAGACAGTGTTTTTCTCAAGTTTTATTCCTTATCAGTTTTGAAATATATTCCCATATTGCCCAAAGGATGTAACAGTTATGAAAGGGTCTATAGTTAAGTTATGTCACTTTATCATTAAAAAATCTTAAGGAATAGTTAAAAATGGAAAAACTTGGGTGTTTCTACATCCCTGCATGGAAGGTTACACTCCTTTGCATGTGTTTCAGAACTCATTTTGTAGTGTTTTTCTACCATTGTGATAGCCAAGAGTATCAAGTTTAAGATGTGAAGAGAAGTGGAATGGTATTTGTTGCCTCAGTCTTGACTTTTCACTTATATTGAGAAGGCGAGTTCAGGGATGAATTGAGAAACCCAAGTACCCAGGGAAACACCAACCTTCAGCAAGGAAACTGACAAACTTTCTCATTTTGGGATGTGCCTTGAGAGATTCAGACCTAAGCAGTAAGAAGACCATGATCTATCTGTAAGCTCCAGTTGTAAAATCATTGCTGATATCTAATTTATGTATATACAACATTTGTAAAATGACCATACATATCAATTTCAACACAAAAAAATAACATTTACAGAAATTATGAAAACTGACCAATTGGTTAATTTCCTAATGAATAATTATCTTTTTTAGGAAAACCAAACAGATTCCACTTCGGTTTGGACCAAATGGTTGGTGACAGGCTCGTAGATCCAGCAATCCTGATTGAAACATACAGAAATCCGCGAATAGTGAGAGGAAAAATTGGAAATGCTTTGAAACTGAATGGTGAACAACAGTATGTTGACTTCGGTGAACAGTCCTCTGCCTGCCTTGGTAACTTGGACAAATGTCCACATGGTGTTACCATGAGCATGTGGATGAAACCTGCCGATTTTAGAAATAATAGATATTTCTTTTCAAATGGACATAATGGTATTACAGTACAAAATCGAGGAAATATTTTAAAGGTTACTGCTAAGACTAATACTGACGAGTGGGAAACTAATACAGACAAAATTCACCCTGATCAATGGCATTTCCTGGAAGTATCCTGGAACCGGGAAGAAGGCTTGGAACTCTACGTGGATAATCAGCTAACATATAGAGATTCTAGTCCGAGATCGAGGAAACCAAAGTTCCCTGTCAGAGCTGATGAAGACAAATTCTACCTTGGACGTGGAAATGATGCAATGGAAACTGGAACATATGCTAAAGGAACATTTGATGAGATTGACTACTGGTATGCTCCAAGAAGTTATTTAACATCTAACGGATATCTACAACGTGGTAAGTAAAAACTGAAATTAGATAAAAATATCGAAAAAATTATTCTTTGAATCATGCTAATTTGTTTTTCGAAAAAAAATATGAGTATGGTGTCCACTGGACGAAGTGTCAGAATTTCTAATCAAATACTGATATGAAATATAAGCTTAATGCAAGAACTGGTTCCAGTCTTTTCAAAGTGCAAGAACTGGTTCCAGTCTTCTCGAAGTGCAAGAACTGGTTCCAGTCTTCTCGAAGTGCAAGAACTGGTTCCAGTCTTCTTGAAGTGCAAGAACTGGTTCCAGTCTTCTTGAAGTGCAAGAACTGGTTCCAGTCTTCTCATATTTATCCTTTTCTAAGATTTCCCTTATTTAAATCTGACAAATTTTGACAATATCTAATGAATTTCAAAAAAACGTTTGGACAAAATTTGAATACATGTATAGATGTAATAAGATTAGAGTGATCTACAGAATGACATCTTAATTCCATGAATATCGTGAAAACTGAAAAAAACAAAACAAAACAAAAAAACTTGGGTTTTCACTTTTTAAGTTATTAAGACAATTTTTAGCAAAAAAAAAAAAAAAAAAAAAAAAGGTGAAAGTAGGGTCTGGCATTTATACAATAAGGTTTGTATTATTTTAACATCCTACAAACTAAAACCTATTTAAAATTTTATTTTACCTTTCAAAACAAAAGTTTATATGACTAAAGTATTTGCTTTGTCAGTGTTTAATTTGCATCTTACAGATGTCTCTCAATAAAGAACAGATTTTTTATATTTCAAAAAGATTTTTACAAAAATGCCCCTCTTGTACCCTTTTGACTACTCAAGAGTGGGAAGTCTTGGGTTCCACACTTGGCCAAGTCATTCATAAGATTTTAAAATTTAAGATACTGTTTCTTAGCCTGGCTGTCTTAATTCCAATGACATAGTATCAACTTGTTCACCTTAGTCAAAATAAGCTGTATGAAAGAGACAGAAAACCCAACACTGGCAATATGTGTATTTAGAAAAAACATCTGATGTTTTAAAATTTATATTTAATTTCTTAACCTACTATGTATTGCATTAATTTATGATTTTAACTATTTTTTGTTCTCAAATTGCTTGTAGAGAAACCACATAACTATATTCTACCAATGGATGAACTTGTAGCTAACAGTATACCTCATCGACGTTTGAGGATCACAGTTACTGGAAACCCAGTGTTAATACCAGGTGTAAGTGGAGAGGCTTTACTGTTAGATGGCAATGATCAGTATATTAATCTGGGTGAACACCCAAATTCATGCCTGGGAAATTTAGAACACTGTTATAATGGTATAACAATATCAACCTGGTTACATTTCCAAGAGTTTGATGAAAATATGTATATAATATCGACTGGAAATCATGGTATTAGACTGTTCCATAAAAATGGGTATTTGTATGCAAAAGTATACCAAGATGGAAAAGAATGGGAAGTAAGGGCACCTAGAGTTGACCGTAATACTTGGAACCTGATTGATCTATCCTGGCACAAAGAGCATGGTCTTGAAATGTACATCAATAACACCCGTGTTGCTCATTCCACATATAAAAATATTGTAAGAGGGCCAGAGCGAGGAAGACCCCAGTTTTTTGTCGGACGAGCTAATATTGGAGATACCACAGAACCAACCAGATATGGGAAATTTGCAATAGATGATTTGCAAATTTGGTATGGAAGACGACCAGAACTGGTAGCATTTAATTATTTATTGAGAGGTAAGACTGAATTTTGTAAACAAAATACAATAAATGTAGAAAATATATATTTTGGTATTTTCTTTAGACATTTAAATCAAGAAGTTGTTAAAAATCTTTAATGTATAATCATATATCAATTAGTTGTTTGGAATTTTAAGTATCGAAGTAAGATTTAGAAGTAGAAAAACACAATAATGAATTTTTTTAAACATTTTCATGTATTTACTCAAGATTTTAGATATAATGAACAATCTACTATATGAGGTCAGAGGATATGAGTACATCAAGCTGAATATTATTTACAATCGGTTAGTGATAAAAAAGAGTTACCATTACTCTCCGTTCTGTTCGTTTAACTCTTTACTACTTACATTTGGATTCTGAAAATGTCATCAAAATACATGTATTGAGCTTGATATATATTCTCGACTGAAATTGGCACATTGTTCATAATTTTACATGCATGTATAACTTATGCTTCATTGACTACAGGTCACTGTGATGGGTTTTCATCAAATTGCTTTGCCAAAAGGCTTCATATCATTGCTTAAATAATGCTTAAAAGAGAATAACTGCAACAAGGCTTAAGTGGTATGTTGTTCAAGCATGGGTCAGCTTTACAACAAGCATGCATAGAACTAATGATACTCTAGGATTCGATATCGTATTAAGTCGCCCGGATGCACGTCGAGTCTAGATGTTGTGTATGTATATATATATACATGGAATGTTGGTTTTCCAGTGTTTTAGGTGATATCCTTAATATAAAATTTTGACTGGGTATGGAATGTTTGTGTAAAATGACACTTTAGAGGAAACTGTTTAGAGTGAATGGTTTTTGTAACTGCCTTAGTTAAGGCAACAGCGTCTCAAATAGTTTTGTAAAATGTGACACACAGGTGAATAATTTGAATTGTTGCCAAACTGTCTGGCTAAAGAAACACTTTTAAGGTAGAAACTTAAGATGTCTCAAAAATGTGATCTAGAATGAACAAATTACAATTTCTTAAAAAATGATTAAAGACTTTTATGTTCATAGAATTATAATTGACAAAAAGTTCATTCACCTGGTATGCCGGATTAATCCGTTGATTAATGGGGTTGATTTAGGTTTCATGTTGCCCTTACTTGCTGAGCTGTAACATTTGTTGCAGTTTATAACCTTAAATCCCAGGATCTTTTTATTGTCAAGAAACTATACATACAGTTAATTGTCTTGACAATAGATCTTTCCCCGAAATGTTAACTTACTGAAAGTTTGTATGACTAATTCCTGTGTCAGACTAATTCCCCAGTCAGTGTTGACTTAGTGAAAAATTGTATGACTAATTCCCATGTCAGTGTTGTGAGCAGTTAACTGTAAAATGTGTATACTCACGACAATGCATGGCAGATATAATTGCCTTCTTATAAAAAATTTTAGACAAAAATATGAATTGAAGTGAATGAATGAGTGTAACAGAATATATATATGTGATTAGATTTAAAGCAGATTAGTAATATATAAGTAATTGTAGATGGTTTATTACTTACCGTGATTGTTAGTTATAGAATCTAAACCCAAAATGAACCATATAACATGTGATGATAGTTATATTGTCTTAGTGCATGATGACTGTTTATAAGTAACCCATATTCATCTGCTCAATAATGTTATATAGTTTAAATACACCTTTCAGAAACTCCATCAGAGAAAGTCTTATGTCGAATGTTGATCGAGGTGGTTTGAAATTCCGTCGATGTTATTTTGGCCAACCACGTGGATCAGCACCACCTATGGTACAAATGCATCCGAACGTATTTAAAATCCAACTTCGAATTCTAGTCTTTTTGTGCTTATTTTTGCTTTCATTGCTTTAAGCGGTTTGTGTGAGGTTTTTAACTTTCAATTGCTTTTTAAATTTAATTTACATTTTCATTATTAATACAGCAAATTTTTTATCCTGATATTTTAACTTTGTTTTATAATTTATTTTTTCCTTTTTGGCTTTTGTTTTTATTTTGCTGCAATTTTTCCTTTTTATTTCTAATAACACTTAATTAAAACATCACGTGTGGTTTGATATCCCTACATTTCATTTGTTCTGATTTCAAATAAAAATTGCATTTGCATCTAAGATAAGGATACATTTCGAAGTAAAGTGTTAGCATTATTTTAAAGAAAATTTTTTAAAGGTATAAATACACAAAAAAAAAAAAAAACTTTGTCAACACAAACACTTGTACTCTATTTATTTATCCTAAATAAGTAAATAAATATATTAATTAATTAATTATTAATTATAATTCATAAATATTATTAAGAGTCAATAATTCTCACATTATATATCTCACTTTAATTGTAAAATTGCACATTAAGCACATGTATTTGTTATACAACAATCAGTCTATAATAAATAATTTTAAGACTATTTGCAAAATTTATGTTGCCTAAATACAGTTTTCACAATCACCAAAAAGAAAAACCGCTCCTATTAAACCAGAGTTATAAAACTCATGTTTACACATTTATGTATAGTTTTGGCCCTTTAAAACAATCTGAGGGCATAGGTGGCCTTATGGTCCAAAGTGCACTTGCAATTCACAGTGCCTCTCATTGACTGGGTTTGAATCCTAGTGTGAGAAAGCTTGTCAGCATTCACTTGCTGAAGGTTGGTGGATTTTTTCCCAGGGTGCTTCGGTTAATTCCACCATTCCTGAACTGACCATCTCAATATAGTTAAAGATTTTTGTTTGGGGCATGTAAACAAGATTTTAAAAAAGTAATAAAAATAATAATAATAATAATAATAACTTGCCAATTGGAGATTTGAATGAAAATTTTTAAAACTGAATCTATTTTTCAAATTATAAATTATGTTACCATGATAAGGCTTATCTACCAAAAAAAAAAAATGGTAACGTTGTTATAGTATGGCACTGTTACTTATGTAATTAACTAAATTCTTACTTTTTACACTAATATTTGGATATGTTTATTACTGACAGGGTAATTAATTAGAGCATGATAGTAACATTACTAACTTGAAGGAATGCTATGCTGTTTACTAACATTTTTTTAAATCATATTAACATGATGAAAATCATATGTGTTTCTTGTAAAACTTTTTCTTTTACAGTTTTAATTTTTAGACTGTTGTATTTATCAGAAGTTTTAAATAATTATGTGTAAATCGAAAGGAAAATTACCAAGAAAACATTTATGGTTGGCGTCACAATGATGACGAGTTTGCTTTACATTGCTTCATTTACTCTACGTTTTCAAAAAACAGTTTATTTAATAACCGAAGGATAATATAGTAAGGGGAATGACAATGCTGCAAAGCTTCTTAAAAATAACATCTTCTCGTAAAAGTATCTTTGGCTAAAACAAGTTAAAACTCTACATTATTTACTGTATACATAGCCTAACCTTGACTAAATCAGCAAAACTGCTCTATTAGAGTAGTTAATTTTTAAATACCAACAGCACCTAAAATAAAATATTTTCAAAATTGACCCATCCTGTTATTTCAAAATCTAAAGTTATCAAAGGTAAACATTTTTGTGTTTTTAAATAATCTTTGTTGACTTGATAATGATTATTGAGTACTAGTATATAAACACTGGTTGCTTATATTTTTTTAACTGAACAGTTTATACACAAGAATTCTTTACTGACAAATTACATAACAACATCCATGGCAACCAAGAATGTGAAACAACAACATCCATGGCAACCAAGAATGTGAAACAGTAAATTTTTATGACAAAGACCTACTAGCAAAAAAAAAAACAAAACAAAACAAACATATATTGAGACAACTTATTATAAACTATCATTTTGGAAAACCAATCCAAAGGAATGCTATGCATGAGGGAACAAATCTTAGTTTCAAGTTAATTTCAAAAATCAAGATGGCTGAAAATTTTGCTACATGGTGCAGGTAGAATATAACTTTGCACATGCAAACCTTGACAATCTATAACAGAAAAAAGGAGATTTAGAAGACATAGAAGCCATAATCATTATGAAACAATTCGCAGTACACAACTATTTAATGAAGCAATTCAATACAGAAAATTTCATTCTATTTAAGGCCATCACTTTTGAAACAAATTTTACAGGTTTCTGTGTTAAAATTGAAATAATATTAGAATTTTACAAGGAAACATTAAGTTTAAATTATTCATATATCATTCATGTTCTTGATGTATTGACTTTAAACTGAAAATGCCTTATTCTACATTTTTTTTAACATTTAAAAAATTTACAATTTATATTTCACAAATTCAGAAGGTATAGGAAGACTGAAAACTACTAAATAGGGTTTATGTTGTCCTACTTAAATATTGTGCAAAACAAATCAAAACCAAAAATAAATAAATAAAATAAAAAAAATAAAATAATAAAAAAATAATAAAAAAAATAAAAAATAACCAACGAATTGTTAATTTAATTCCATTTTTAATTTTCTTTTTTTTTTAAATAATTTAAATTGTAGTTTTTGTAATGCAATCTTATTAGCATATTTATTTTTTTAGTATTAACACATATTTACAATTATCTTGACACAAAGCTTTATAATGCATGTACTAATAAACATTATATCATAACATAACAGATCATATATTTATGGATAAATTTGTTGATCACTAAAGATTATTTGTAAAAAAAATTGAATTTATTTTGTTTCAAAATTACTTTTACATTAAATAAAAAAGAAGTACATTTTTTAAAAAAAAAAAAAAAAAGCAGCTTTATTACATTTTTTGTTTGCATGTAAATTTTTGCATTATATTTTATTTTTGGTTTATTTGATTTAATTTGTTTTTATTTGAATACTAAATTGTTGTTGTTTTTGAATATGTGACATGCATGGCCTTATCTGATTGGTGATTCTAACTCTCTCACAGACAACATTCGGCATGAGATTTTCTCCATGGAGACCGATAAAAATGGAATCATTCTTCACCCACACTTTACTGTCCATTTAGCCAATGGTGCCAGATTGGTACGAGGAAGAATCGGGAAAGCAATATCATTCAACGGCTCCCGTCAATACCTGGATCTTGGTATCCATGACGATAAATGTTTTGCCAATATTGAACACTGCAGAAATGGATTGACAATATCTCTGTGGCTTAAAGCCAGGAAACTTGAGGAAAACACCTACTTCTTGTCAAGTCCGTCTTACTCTCTCTCTTACCGAAATGGTAAGCTTTGGGGAAGATTTCATCAGAATGGACGAATGTGGGAAGTCTCTTCACCTAACTTCCGTGCAAGAAGATGGTACAAGATAGATTTATCATGGACACCACAGTATGGTTTAACAATGTATCAAGATGGAAGAGAGATTGCTAAATCAGATAGTTGGAAAAGAGTTGCTCAGGATGAACCATTGAGAAAGAATGTATACGTTGGTCGAGCACAAGCAGATGACTCCCGCTCGCGCTACGCCAATGCAATAGTTGATGAGCTTCAGTATTGGTATGGTCCTAGAACACAAGTGCAGACCTCAGGGCAAGCGTTTGCTGGTATGTTACATGTATGAATTTACATTTGTTATATGTATATTTTACTTGCTATCAAAAAGATAAGCATGTGCATGGTTCAATAAACACTTTATAAACATTTTGTGAAAGGAAAAGTGTTTTTAAAATATAGCACGAAACACAGTATATTTAAATTCTTTGATTTAAACAATACTTTCCTGACATATATATATATTTCCCTTTTCTTTTTCTGATTTGACTGATATCTTGGTGACATATATATTTGGTATTTTATATTTATTTCTTTATTAAACAATACCATCATGACATAAATATTAGCATTTTTTTACTATTTTCTTGCATATCCATAGTCCAAAGTTATCTAGTAATTAAACATAACATCGTTCAAAATTTATGAAAACACTGCAGTACAAAACAACAGGAAACATAAGTTTGCGGCATATATTTCCAGAGTTCAAATTCATTTAAACTTGCTGACATACTTTACACTGAATAATGCACTGAATAGCACCATCAAACAAATATGACAAAAAAAGTCAGTTTACCTGGTAGTTTTTAGCAATTATACTACATGTATATAAATTCCTGTGACATTTCTTGACAAAGATCAGGTTCATGCAGTCAGTGCTGCAACAAAAGATTGTCAATTAAACTCATTTAAGTTTTATATATGGTAGGTAAATAACTAAATCGAACGGAGTATTGATGTTTAACCCCCTATTCAAGATTATTTCAAACATATTGAGGCAGTCAGTTCTGGAGGGATGGTGGGAGGAAACCAGAATACCTGGAGAAAAGCACTGAGTGAACTAGTGAACTGACAAACTTTCTCACAACATAATCTGTCCAAGATGGTTTTGGACCTAGGCACTGATAAACCATAGGCAAATGCTTTAGACAACTTGGCCACCAAACCCCTTAAACTTATGTTACATTTTGTTTTTAACAGTATGAATTTATTTATTTTGTAAATTAGGTTCTGTCAGTCATCAAGCCATATCACTTGATCGTATAGTCAGGTTAGAAAACGGTTCTTACTGGATCATGTTACCCACCAGATCAATCAGGTTGTATGGCGGCGCTACTAGTGTCCAGGGTGAACACGGAAGAGCAGTAAGAGTCAATGGAAAAGGACAATATCTGGATCTAGGAGAGGGAGTTGTTTGTGATGGGAATATTGAACACTGTTCAAGGGGGTTTACTCTACGTATTTACCTGAAACCAGAACGCTTGTTAAACAATATGTACTTTGTAGACAGCTTCCCTGTTAAGCTTTTCTACAAAAATGGAAAGCTTTATTCAACTGTAAGAACACCAACAAAGAGTTGGACCGTATCTACTCCTGGGTTTAATCCAGGGGCGTGGCAGCTTGTGGATATATCATGGCACCCTGAAGCAGGTTTGTTAAAAGTTTACATCTTCTTTATTTAAAGAAAATTATGGTTTAAAATGTTAAAATACATAAAGAATAATAGATAATTGTTGAGCTTTGGAAGTAGATATGTCATATACTATCAATCTTTTTATCAGCCACACCCATCAAAATGAGAAATTTAAGAACTGAAATATTTTAATCTTGTAAAGAAGTTACCTTTTTATATTGACCTTTTAAATGAGTTGGAAAATGATATGTAACATTTTTCTTTTAGGACTGACAATGTTTTTGAATGGGGAACAAGCATCTCACCAAACATTTGGAACGCCACAAGATGAAGTTAGAAACTGGGATAGACGGACATATATTGGTCGTGCTTTGACTAACATGGTTGATGAAAGATATGCTGATGCAGTGTTTGAAAGAATGGATGTGTATAATGCACACAGAGGCTATCTTGAATATTATGATCTAGTGATGCCAGCAATTACAACACAGAGACCTACTCCACCCACTCCAAGGCCAACAACTTCAAGACCTATAACATATACTCCAAGGCCAAGAATAACAACTCGAAGACCTTGGCCTTATACGCCAGGTAAGAAAAAGCATCGCTTTTATCGAAATAAAAAACCAATAAAATGCATGTTTTCTTTTCTGGTGTTGGCTTTTGGTTTTTTTTTTTTTTTTTTTTTTTAAATTTATTTTTTTTTTTGTACACTTTATTAGATGCATGCAGTCTTTGGCTTTGTCCTTTTTATCTAACCCATTTAGAATCTCGGTCAGATAAAAAGCCAAGAAATAACATTGATTCTGTGTGTTCCTGTAGATGGTGACTTAGAAATATGAGTGTTTGCATGGTTTTACAGATGTTCCCTCAAAATGTAAAAACAATTTGTAAGGATTTAACAAAAATATCTGTGCTAATTGTAAATGGTGGCAAATTTTGAAAAATCAAAATTTTGTCATCAGAATTTCCAAGGTATGTTTTATGAGAATTATAATATGTATAAAGGATGTTCCCATATAGGATAATTCCATTATAAAACAGTCTGTCATTCTGATGTTATGCAGTCTGATAAGGAATAGTTACAAAAATCCTTGTATATTGAATTTAAAATATGTGTACCTTTTTATTAAAAACAGTTTGTGATGCTGCTTATTATCGATTCTTTCATTTTGCTTCCTAGTGTTTTTTATTCCTTCAAAAGCACACATTCATATATGTTAAAGCAGTGATTCTAATATGTTTTCCAACTAGTGTTTCATTTAAAACCCTGAAAAAGTATTTATTTATAAAAAAAATATTTGATATGTGCATGTATTTAAGATGCTTATATTGTCTGTGTCAGATGCAGCAGGCATTGTTGTATAAAGGGTATTAACTGAGTGTTTATACAACTGATGTGTATTTGACTCTCACACTTAAGCAAATCTGTAGCTATTTAAATAAATATTGTTAACGCTGTGCTAAAAAAAAACGATATTTTTTTTAGTGGAAACAGGAAAGTGTGATTTCTCAAAATTTTTTGAGGGCATCCATTGTTCAGATTATTATTTATCATTTCAAATTGATACAATTAAGTATAAGCGTTGAAATTTTGAATATCGCATGTGCTACTTAAGGGTATAATCAGGAAATAAAATTCAAAAGTAGCATATGACAATATTAAAAATTAAAAATCACATGTTATATGCAAGATATCAAGAAAATTGATAATTGATAATTTAAGATTCAACCTATATTTTATTTCATTTGTTTTACATTGTGTGAGTAAAATACATATACATAAAATAATTAGGGTGTTGATATGCGAGATGAAATCAACATGATTGTCGTAATCTCTGTATATTTGCTGTAATGGGGATATTTAAAACAAGGGCAGTGTCAATACCCGGTAGTTGTTAGCTCACCTGACCTATAGGCCATATGAGCTTATGTCATGGTGCAGCATGTGTCCATTTATCCATGTGTGTGTGTGTGTGTGTGTGTGCATCTGTAATCACATTTTCGACATCTCAGAAACTACCGGTACTTGGCCAATATTAATCAAACTTCACATGAAGGGTTATTGGGAGGACACTTTTCAAATTTGTACTTTTGGTTGTCATAACTGTAGAATGTAGGTCAATGTGACCTACATTTGAAAAAAAACTTAAAAAATCTATTTCTCTGAAACCAAAATTGGTAGACAAAAACTGATTTGATTTTCAGCTACTCTAGAGTCTTAAGTATATAGTTTTTACAAATCGTGAAATTTTGCTAAAAATAAGTTTTTGCGTAAACTTTGAAAATATCATAAAATAGTTTCAAATGGTTATTATCTGACTTTTTCAACAGATATTAACATGAGGTTTGAAGTTATTTTCTTGAAATGACCTTCAAAACTTGGTGAAGGTCAAAGATCAAGAGTTTTAAAGTTTTACATTTTAAATCTAACTTTATCTTTACTTTTTACTTCTACTGCATCCAGACTATACCTATTTCTATGCGATTGATAGAATTGATAAATTTTTATGTGATTGAACCAATATAATTATTTGTTGATGTACTTGTTTCATGTTTAGATGTAGTTGGAATTAATATCTTGCATGTAACGCCCTAAAATCGTGTGTCTTTTATACCCTGTCTTGGTGACTTTTCTTTTTACTGTCTGTCATCCTTAGACAAAAAGCTTTATTTTTTGTCAAGTCTGCAATCAATCTAAACAGCAAATCTATAGAATTATCTATCTGTCCAACAAGTGTATAGAGTTTGTTAGAGATCTAAATCACATTATCACTTGTCAGTATTCAAAGCATTCGTATACAATGGAATAATTGTTCCATACAAAGGTTAGGAATTTTGAGAACCCAAATTATGTAAGAACTAGTGATATCTTTACAGGAAAATGCCCATATACAATGGAATATTTGTTCCATACAAAAGTTACCAGGTTGTACATTTAGAGCCCATATTTTGTCAGAACTAGCATTATTTTTCAGGAAAGTGTTCATAAACATTGGAATAATTGCTCCATACAATTACCAGGTCGCAGGTTTGAGAACCCAAATTATGTCAGAACTAGCGTTATATGGGAAAGTGTTCATATACAATGGAAATTAAGTGTTCATATACAATGGATTATTTGTTCTGCTTAATATACATGTTGGAAAAACAGTTTTTGTCCAAATGTTTTAGTAGTAAGCAAATAAGTCAAAAAAAAATTTTTATGATACAAGCATGAAATTTGATACACAGGTTTATATTTTCATTTTCTAGATGGTTACCATTTAAAGTTTAAAAAAGAGAGACTTTTTGTCACATATCTGCAATATACATGTATTATCGTTTGCAGCCAGCAAGCACTTATTGTAAAATTAAGCTTAGTTAATTTATTCAATGTAGCTGGCTCCTCACATATTACTACAACATCCAAGGATTTATAATTTACAAATGGTTTCACTTACAAAAACTCTCTAGGTATCATTAATGTGTCAAATATCAGGCAAAGTACCTGTAGTTTACTATATGATCTTTATGACATATATTTATAACATTCTATAATAAAGATATCACGCTTATTATATTTAGAAGTTTTTACTTATTTATTTAAAAGTGATTTCTAGAATTTATAATTATATATTTTTATTTGAAAATAATAATTTACTATTTGTGTTGGTAAAAACCATATATCAATTGAAGACTTTTTTGTCAAATCTAAAACAATAACTTGAGACCTTGTGTAAGATTAAGTTTTCAATTTTTTTTTTTTTTTTTTTACTGTGTATATATACAGTACCGATAATTCTTCTCTTAAAAATCAGTTACCTTCTATTAAATATCAGAACTTTGATAACTATATATAGTGCAAACCATGATCTATTATTTATTTTAGTAACTCAAGCACCATCTACAATATTCCGTTTCTTTGGAAATGGTTACCTACATTATGATTTTTCGAGGTATGTACGTCAGGCACCGGAAATGTATGAACCATCCAATGATGAGTCGTTATCACTTAGTTTTACAACACAGAACCCAGAAGGACTTATCTGGATGGACAGTAGAGATGGTCAAATTATGTACCTGACAATAAAGGTGAGCTTTTTGTAGATTTCTTTAAATTAGGTGAAAGTTTACATCGGCTAATATCACAATGCTTTTGTAAAACCAGCAGACTGTAAAACGGTCAATGACTTGTCAATAAATGTTAGCTTTTTGCAGATTTCTATAAACCAGGTGATGATCACTAACACACCCTGTTACAAGTAGTTTGAACTGTCAATACTGTATGCCAAGTGGTTTACTTCTATCTTGTTTTGACCAATGTTAACAGATAGGTGCTGTTTTGAAAATGCTTGCAGCATTTTGTTGCTCAAAAAAAGGTGGTTCCATATGATATAAAAATATTAACATCTGAAATTTTGTACTCTTTCTTGGCATGGCATGTAAATTCCCCACAAGGATGACATTAGCATTAACTCCATGTTCAGTTTTTATCAATAAACTGTCCTCTGTATAAAGATTGGAGCCCCATTATTGCGAGTGATTGTAACTACTATTTGGCATTTTGTAATAAAGAAATTTTGTTTTTGGTTTTATTTTAGGATAATGAGATGGTGTTTGTAATTGAGGATGACACCCCGGGAGTACCACCACGGTACATACCAGTACGGCCACGAGGTGGTGGTAAAGTTAATGACTGGAGGTGGCATAACTTTAAGATGCATCGAAATGGTAGAACGGTATGGAATTACCCTATATAGCATGTTTGTCATTTTTATTGCAAAAGATGTTGTACTTCTTGGAATTTAGTTTACACAAAAAGTAAAAGATAGCTGCTTAATTTAAGCATGATTTTTAACACAAGAATCAAACATTTTATAGATTTTTATTTTGAGCATTTTAGAATGTTTATTTGATTGTTTTTAACATTTTAAAATAGACAAAATTAATGTATCAAATGTTCTCATTTGTAACAAAATGGATTTAAACAATATAAAGTAATTATTAACCTTTGTGCTATATATAAAAGCATGAGGGGGCTCTGAAATAATCAGTTCTTTGGTGTCTTTATAATTATGCTTATAGTTAACAGGACAGGTTAACTTATGTAAAAAATTCCATTTTTACAGCTGAATTTTTACATTGATGGTAATCTTGTGGAACAAGCGGCTCTTGAAAGAGAATTTCAGTTGATTGACATCGGTGACGTTTATCTAGGAAGTAGTCCAGACAATGCTGACTTAACAAATGGTTATGTAAATGAGGGATATACAGGAGCTCTTGGTCAGGTAAGTAGAAAAATCATTTATTTCCTTTTTTCCAGTGGCCAAGTGGTCTAAAGCACAAATTTATATATCACAGTGCCTCTCACCACCTAGGTTCCAGTGCCACTCAGGTAGATCCTAGTGTTAGAAAGATTGTCAGTTTGCTTGCTGAAGCTTTGTTGGTTTTCTCCAGGCACTTTGGTTTTCTCCACCATCCTGTAACTGACCACCTCGATATAAGTGAAAGAATCTTGACTTGGATGGTAAATACTATTAATCCTATTTAATCCTAATTCTGACAGTGATATGGGGATAGTACCATCCCTTTTATTCAACAAAAAAGGTTCATAAATGCCCTATCATTGTTGATATACTTACAAGGCAATGGGTCCTTTAATTCAGAATCAGCTTGAAAACCTACATAACAACAAATAATCAAACACAAACATACAGTCTATGTGTAATTTATTTATTCAAAATATTGCCAAAGTTTTGTCTTCTGAACAATTTTTTTATATGATCAAAGGAATGTTTCTTATTTACTTTTCAGGTTGGTTATGAGAAGATTCCAATATCAAACCCAAATAAAGTAATAAATATAAACTTGAACAGTGTAGCAGGTACAAGTTATGGTTATGTTGTAATTGATGGAGATGCATCTGTTGTAACACAAGCACCAACACCATCACCTCGAACAACAAGACCAACAACACCAAGATTAACGACAACAACAACAACACAGTCACCAATAAGGACAATAATTAACACAATATCGATCACAGAGCGTGGTAGATATGTTCATATTCCAGGATATCTCGATTTTAGGGACGGAGGATCTGTCAAATTTAGGTTCCGAACAAGGGATGACAAAGGCATCATATTCTATGCTCAGCGTGCTACAACTGTTCCACGTTTTATTGGCGTAGAAGTGTTTGACGGAAAATTATTTTTTGTGTATGATTTTGGTGATGGAAGTAAACGTATTCAGATAACGGATTCCAATGTTAACACTGGTTATTGGCAAGAGGTTGAGCTTGAATTTAATCCAAATGATATTAACTTTAAGTTAAATGGTCGTGACAAAAGAATACCAACTTACGCCAGTGAAAGATTAAACATGTTTGTAGATGATGGTATATATATTGGTGCATTGGCACCTACTGTCACTCCTTCCTGGGATCTTTGGACAAGGAATGATGGATATGAAGGCTGCTTTGGTGATTTGCAATTAAGGAATGTTGGTATGTAACCAATACAACAACATTATCATTATATTTTTTTTATTATTACTAAACTTAATAAGAATTATGAAATCCACATACATTAACAAAAACAAATTTCAAATTTATTATATAAATATATGTTAAAGATATACCAATGCCTCTGTGCTTAATAAAATGGTGATTTTTGTTTTCTACAGGAATAAATTACTGTAATATGTTGAATGTAGTTATAGCTGTAGTAAGATTTTATCTAACAAGTTCATTCTTTAATATAAATAGTCCTGTTATGATTTCCGTGCAAACCAAAAGAGAATTAATATTCAAAACTTATTATCATAGTTTCTTTTTGTGTGTTATATATACGTAGGTAGATATGCATTTGGTCGTTACTCATACACAGATGAATGACTCTTGGTTTGTTTACATTTACTAAATATGGACAGGGCACGATAAATCCTTTCGAGTGTTTTGCTAAATGCTTGTTTCAATTTTCACAATCCCTTTTTAATATGATCAAATAAAATTTATTACACTAACATTTTGTAGAAGAGCAAATATAATGATTCATATAAAATGTAAATGTTTTACTGACACTTTTATTAAAAGGAACTAGAATGGGATTGGTTTCTGATGCACAATTTATCAATCAAAGAGGAGTGCAGAATGGATGTGTATCTATGACAAAGCAATGTGTTGGTCGTCCCTGTGGAACTGGAATATGTTATGAAGGTTTAAATAGTTATATTTGTGATTGCTCTGGAACAGGGTATACAGGAATACGTTGTGATGAACGTAAGTTATGATAGAGTTTTAATAAACAAATCTTTCCTGATTTGGTAAAGCATTGCTACCACCACCACTATAAAATGAGAACATTGCTTTACAAATATATATTATGAACACTGCACTTATTACAAATATCATTTTAAAATTATAAACAAAATGACTTTGACAATATGTTGTATACTTTATTGGTGAAGTTACATTAAAAAAAGCCATTACTGTTCAGTAGTCTTTAGAGTCATGCAATGATTTCAATATTTCAATAATTATGATTGCAACATTGTAAATGATGTTACATTTTCAGTTTAGGAGAGTTCACTTTATTTATTTTTACACTGCAGTTTTGACCAAAATACAAACAAAAACAAACAATATGGACAATCATTATACTACTGTAATAACCACATAAAATTTATCTAAATGGGATAAATTTACAGAATCATAGGATTAAACAAAAAAAACATGATTGTTTTTCTGAAATCTTAAATGTATCCATTTTTCTTTCATTTTTTACAAATTTTAGTAGTATACCATTCATATTTAAAACACATTTCACTGTTTACATAAATTGTGCTTCCAGCATTGGATGTGCATTTGCAGTTCAAGTCCTTAAGCTAACATATTAATGTCAGGGTGAACATTAAAAGTTCTCTACTTGGTAATATTGCAAAAAACAAAAATTCTTTACTTGGCAATATTGCAGAGAACTATCTATCAACTAAATAAAAAAAAAATTGATTTTTTCTTGTGCTACTTTTGACATTCCAAATCCAGATTTGATACTTTAATTTTTTTTTTCAAAGTTTCATCCAAAGTTTAAAATGATTTATCAATTTATGTATTTACAGCTGCAATCATTGGTAGTTTTAAAGGTAATGAAAGAATTGTCTACTACTACTCTGTTCCTCAGATAACACATTCAAATGACATTTCTGTGAGATTTAGAAGTCCCTTGTCTAGAGCATTCCTTTTCCAGACAACGAATGATGAAAATGACGGGTATATAAGAGGAGAATTGGTTGACGGCAGAGTGAAGATCACTTTATATTATAACGGAAAAACGCAGGTGGGCATTTCAAATGTTTCAAAGAGTTAGGTAGTAAAATCATCTTTGGCTTTCATTTTTATGGATCAGTTTACTTCTGGAGGCTATATATAATTCAAATTTGATACCTTTTACAATGTGCCTATTGCAGAAAAGAGGTGGAGAGTTTTAAAAAATAGTGTTTCACAGCCCAGTCAAGATTATTCCAATAATATTGAGATGGCCAGTTCTTGGATAGGGGAACAGGAGTGCCCAGAAAAACCACCAGTTATATGCTGATATAATAATCTCTTTCTATTTCTTTCTCTATCCCTCTTTTCCACAAAGATTCTTCAATGCTGTTGTCAAACAGCTGTTACAGGAATAACAATAGCAAGATGATAGACAAAAATCTATCAATTAAGAGGTATTTTGAAGATTTAATACACTAGCTTTAGAAGAAAAGGTACTACAGAGACTTATTAAAAAACTTGCCATCCCTACACAGATTTTGATGTCATACCCATCAAGTTCTTGAAATTAAAAAAATGAATTTTAAATAAAGATTGAACAATAACTCAAAGTGTTAAATGTCATTTACTTTTATTAGCGTTCACCTTGAATTCATGACAAAATTCATTTATCATGATAAAATTAAATTTTTATTTATTCTTTAGGAGTTTTATACAGGAAAAAATTTAAGCCTAAATGATTGGCACAATTTATATATCCGTCGCCGTGGAAACCAGTTGAAGCTTTGGGTGGATGAAGATGAGCCTCAAATGAGTATGCCATTTCTTTTTTGTATCTCATATTGTAATATTTAGTTTCCAGGATTATGACATTGTATTTATTTATTCTTAATTTATATTGCAATGTTTAGTTTAGTGTTTTGTAACTTTTGCTGGCCTTTTTTGTAAGGGAAAATACTGGTATGAAAACCTTTGTTTTTGTGAGCAAAATGTTGAAGTTTTTTTCTCAAACAGACCTGTTTAACTTTAATATTCCAAGGCCGTATTCTTACTTATGAAACCAACTTAGCTTGGACATAAAACTCTAGTGAAAATTCAACCAGTAATTGGGTACAATTTGTTTAATTTTGTAAAATAATTGCTGGTCGTCGGATAGCCAATAAACTTAATTTATTTAATGTAGAGAAAAATAACATGAAAATTGTGTATGCTTTAGACAATTTTGTTATTGAAACAAATTTTAATGAAAGAAAGTACTTAACGAAAGTTTTTTAATAAAAAGGATTATTTTTAACCTATTTAACCAGTATCAGTCATAGCTATAGCTTGTCGGGCATAATCAGTAACAAGGTCATACTCCTTACCGCTAAGTACAAAATGGCTAGCAACAGAGCTCATAAAGTTTGTTTCTAAAGTGAAATCATTTTTTATCCTTAATCAACTTTTTTTTTTTCAGATACCATTGACGGCAAAGGTTTTTATATAAAAATCGACAGAATAAATATTGGTTCCTATGGAGATATTCCTGAAGATGGCGTAGAAAGGAACTATATTGGTTACATGCAAAATGTGTACATAGATGGTTCTGATATATTTGATAAATTACAGAAAACTGTTGACATACAACATTTCTTTGTTAGAGATGGTTCTGATTACGACAAAATTAACTTTTTCCCCGTCACATTCAGGACTCGTGACGTATATTCTCAGCTTCCAACACTTTCTACAAGAAAACCAATGCATATAAAGTTTAACTTTAAAACCGAAGAACCCAATGGGGTCATTCTGTTTAACAAAGGGAATGGACAAAAGTTTATTGCAGTTGAATTAGTAAATGGTAAACTTAGGTTTGCATTTAATAATGGTTATAAAACTAGTGACAATTTACTGCCAATGAAAGTTGACGATAATAATTGGCATACATTTGAGATTAAAGAGATTCCTAATGCAAACCAGTATGAAATTCGTTTAGGTCCCACCTTTAAAAGACGAATTCCAATCGTGGAATCAGCATCTTTAGATTTATCAGGACCATTATTCATTGGTGGTTTGTCAGCAAATATGTTAAAGGATAATGATGTGACAAATGTTCTTCAGTCTGACAAGGGATTTGTTGGATGTATAGCTTCTGTCAACCTTAATGGTGGAATATACGATTTAACGAAATCGGCTAGTAATAAAGATTTTGTTCAGACTGGTTGTGTCGGTATGTATTTATATTTTCTTAATTTTTTATATTATAATTAGTCTTTTTTTTCACAATTGATAATAAAGTTGCCAAAAAATTTGTTCATTAGTAAACTGCATTTTTTAAGATACCCTATGTTCTTTTAACAATTAAAAGATAACCTTATCAACTTAAACATTTTATATTTTTAAGTGTACCCTTTCAGAAGAAATTACCAAAAGTTTATCATTTGTTTTGTTATTTACAGATATTTAGTTCAAATAGAATCTTGTGTGAATTCTTTTTATTTTTAAAGCTTGCAAGTGACCGACATTCCTTGTATGCACCTTTTAGATTTTTAGTCATTTTGATATATATTGTATATAGATATCATAGCAATTTTATATAAACTTATCTAATCATTGTATTGTATATTACTCTTTTCTTAGTAATTGAAGGAAAATGTCCCGCTATAAATCCATGTCTAAATGGAGGAATCTGTTTACCTGGAATAAAAACATACACCTGTGATTGTTCAATGACCGCCTGGACCGGACAATTGTGTAACGAGTGTAAGTTATTTCTACTGCCTAACCTTTATTAAAGATATTAAAAAAAACCATAATACAATTATTTTTAAGGGGTGCTGATCTTTATATTTCATTGTCCAAAATTTAAGATAATAATAATAATAATAATAATAATAAAAGATAAAAAGATCAATACAATTCTTGCATTACCCAAAGTGATATTTTAATTAAAAAAATATTCAAAGTAATTTACTCAAAAAAAAAAAAAAATGCACTGTCAAGCTTCAAGCTTTAAATGTTTGACTATACAGGTGTATGTGTATATATATATATATATATATATATATATATATATATATATATATATATATATATATATATATATAATATATATACATGTATATATAAGCTAGTATCAGTATTGTTGGTATTTTAATTTTACCAGACTCTGTATATCATATTTCAGAGACAAATGCTAAAAAGGTGTTTAAATGGATACTTGCCATATTTATTTTCTAAACCTATCCAATACAACACTTATAGATCTTGTTTGTGCATCCGTTTTCTTTCAAAATCAGGATTTGTCACTAGACTTCAGTGGAATATTGTTTCTTTAAATTTGTTGCTGATTATTTTATTTTGATTTCGATAACTTTTACTCTATTTAGATCCTAACGGAATATATTTTGGAAAGAACCAGAACAATGGCGGTGTTGTATATTATACCTTCCCTAAACTAGAAGAACATGGCGAAGATAAAGTAGCTGCAGCATTTATGACAAATGAAGAAAATGGTCTTATTATGAGATTAGTTAGCGGAACTTCAAATGAATTCGTCGAATTGAAATTAGTGAGTATGCTGAACAATGAAACATTATGGAACTGAAATGGTTAGGATAGATGATGAAACCTCTGCCAATTCTAATTGTTGAATGTGAAAGATAAATAAAACTATATCCAGTTAAGATGGTCGAACTCGATGGACAATGAAACTTCATCAAATTAAAATTTACAAGTTTGTTGGATAGTGAAATATCATCAATTAGTTTGATAGATAATAAATTATCATGGAATAGTTCGATGAGGACAATGAAATATCATGATATTGTCAGTATTATGAGAATGAAATTTCATCAAATTGATATCGTTGAATACCGATATATATTGTAATGAAACTTGGACAAATTTAAGTGAGTAAGATGGACAGTACATGAACTTCATCGTATTCAAAGTAGTTAGCAGGATGAATACTTAAATCTCCGAGAACAGAAATTAATATATATTGCCTAAATTGCCTTTATTTCATTCATGAAATTTTTCACCTGACTATCTTTAACATAAAATTAAAATTTAGTTATGAGTCATTGATTTCAACTATATAAAATGAAAATTTAAACAAAATATTTTATATTTTAGGAGGACGGTTTTCTAGTAGCCAGATATAACACAGGGACTGGAGAGGAAATAATTAAGTCAAGTGACCAAAGAAAATATAACGATGGACGACACCATGTGGTACAGTTTATTCGTAAAAATAACGAAGCCACACTAACAATAGATGGAAGACCTGTCACAAACCCTCATTCTTGTATGTATTCAATACTCTTGAAATAAAGATAAAATTAAAAATGCTTATACTGTAAAATATTTTATAAAGATAATAGACATTCCACATTCAAAACAAACACATCGTTCTGTAGAAATAGACTAATAACAGCTGATGATATAAACCCTGATTAGTAAATCTGAAAAAATGAAAAATTATTTAATCTCTAAAACCACTGGTTTAGTTTAACAATCATTTCCCCTAAGCTTTGTCTGAATGAAAATCTCTGAAATGTTCATATTGGGTAAGTATGTAATGAATTTTAGATATTATATAGAAGATCACATTCAACGATGTTAACTGTATTATAAAATTTCTTCAAAATGTTAATTTTTATACACTGTACCATACATTATAGCCAAAACTGGCTTATTTAAGCTAAGAAAATCTTAGCCAAGTTTTAAAAGTGAAACTGGACCAAGCATTTTAAAATATCAGTGTTTTTGCAACATAATTTAACTTAAGTCAAGCCAAAGTTAATATTTAGTAATTAAACAAAATACCAGCAAATAGATTTAATGAAGAGAGGATTACAATTATCAAAATTAATTTAAAATACCTGTCATCGGTTCAGTTAAATCATAAGTTATATTGATTAACACATAATGTTATATTACCACACTATGTTATTTTTACACTTGTATATTTATTTTCTTTACAGCTGTACATTCTTTATTAAATAACGTATTGTATGTATACGTGGGTGGATTTAGAGATTCTTCAGGATCAATTATGAATGGCTTTAATGGAATCATTGGAGGTAGCTATAAAAATACACATACTTCTAACAGAATAGCTTAAAAACACAAACTGGAAGAATGTTGTAGTAATGTTGTTAAACATCACATCAGCAGTTTTTAGCTGTTCATGATGGTTATTAATCTCTAAGGTTATTAATCTCATTGGATTAATCTAAGAGCAAGTTTGTATATGCACGAGATGTGCAAATGTATATTATGAACTGATATGGACTAGCACACACTTAGTGTGACTTTTTGATAAGGTGCTTACTCACCGAGTCGGTATGCTGCAGACAAGCATACTAGTCCCTTATCATGCCACTGGGTGTACTAGTTGATACTCTTTTCATTCAATGCAGGGTATCAGACAAGGAAGCAATACCTTAGATTTTAAAGTCTTATGTATATCTCGGCTAGGGTTCAAACACATGACCTCCCACTCTCGAGGCAGAAGTTCCATGACTTTGCCACCAAGGCAGTTACTGAAAGAAATATATTATTATTAACTCAGTAATCTCCAAAATATATTTTTTTTTTAGATAAAAGCCAAAATTTGTGGTTTGTCCTGTCTTGTTTCCTTAGTTTATTTTATCATTTTCTTAGATGTTAAATCATTTACATAAGCAAGCCCCTCAAACAAAAATTCCCTATTTCATTATAATTTAAAGAATTGGTGCAGGAAATTGAGTTTGGCATTTCTACATGACAACAATATGTAGCGTGAAAAGTTTTTCAGTTCGCTTATTGTGGGTTTTATTGCTAACCAATCACTTCCACTGTTTATTCAAGATCCAACCACTTCATTAAAGTAAATAATCTTGCATCCAAACCAACACGCTAACCTACATATGTTGAAAGATAAACAGAATACTGTGTACATGATATTTACTAAATATTCATTTAATCTGAAAATGTATTGCTTTTTTTTTTTTTTTTGAAAAAGTTCATAATAATATGCAATATATACTTATTGGGACATAATTTCTGATTTAACCTTTGTAATAATTTATGCTAGTAGGTAAAAAAAATCAGCCATTATTTGTCACTTATACACGTTTCTTTGAAACCCTGGAGGATAACATTTTGAATCTTTGCATGTACTTTACATCAGATCATGTAAACAAATCAATGGCATAAAGAAAACTTTGAAAACTCCTTGAAAACTTCCATTGTCATCATCTTTGAAAACTTCCATTGTTAGCGTCCTTGAAAAACTTCCATTGTCATCATCTTTGAAAACTTCCATTGTCATCATCTTTGAAAACTTCCACTGTCCATCATCCTTGAAAACCTTCCCATTGTCATCATCCTTGAAAACTTCCATTGTCATCATCTTTGAAAACTTCATGTGTCATCATCCTTGAACACTTCCATTGTAATCATCTTTGAAAAACTTCCAGTTCATTGTCATCATCCTTGAAAACTTCCATTGTCATCTCCTTGAACAACTTTCCACTGTTCCTCATCTTTGCAAACTTACATTTGTCATCATCTCCCCCCCGAAAACTTCCCTTGTAATCATCAGTTGAAAAACTTTTCCATTGTCATTCATCCTTGAAAACTTCCATTTGTCATATCTTGAAAACTTCCACCTGTCATCATCTGTTGAAAACTTACATTGTCCATCATCCCCCTCCCCTGCCAAACTTCCATTGTAATCATCTTTGAACTTCTAATTGTCACCTTCCTTACAAAACTTCCATTTGTTCATTCATCCTTGAACAACTTCCCATTGTCATCATCCTTTGAAAACTTCCATTGTTAATTCACCTTGAAAACTTCGTTCGTCATCATCTTTTGAAACTTCCATTGTGCATCATCTTTGAAAACTTCCCTTGTTCATCATCTTCTAATTTAACTTCCAGTTGTCAGCATTTTGTGACTGCTTCTCATAAGATTGTCTTCCACCACTTTCAGTACTTTGATTTATTTTTTCGGAACCTTATTGGAATGGCTATCACTTTGTCGATATGGCTTATGATCTCATTCTAACATAAATTGGGATGGAGATGTAGAATTTATCAACAAAAATTGGAAATTGGTTCCACCAGTGTAAGTATATATATATAATCAGAGACAGAAGTAGAGTTATACAAAGGGCATGTGGGGCATAAAAGCTGAGAGCTGAAGACTGTAATCTCCTTGGTCCCTCAGTAAATTTTGAAAATGGTGCAAAATCTCTCATTCTTGGTGCAATCTTAGCTGCAATAAGGAGAAATATATTTTTCATTTAGTAGTGCTGGGCATTTAGTATGTAAATGAAATTGCCAATAAATGTTGTTCCAGCAACATAAAGGGGGCATATATATACATGTATATATATATATAGAAAGAGAGAGAGAGAGCATAGAATAATTCATATTCTGCTGTTCTGTGACAATTCACCTTGTCTTTTAGCATATCAGAAATATTTATTCTGTTTTGGAGGAACTTGATAGTGTTTGACTAATTGGTCCGTATTGCAAGTTAAGAAAAAATGCAGCTATACAGTCTGTTATGAATGAAAATACTTAAGAGACTTATTTTTTCAATTTGTATTCACGTTTTTTTTGTTGTTTGTTGTTTTTTTGTTTTTTTAAATAAACTCTAGTAAAAGAGCAAAACATATAAAGTGGAAAATAAAATTGGAATGGCTGATTAAAAACTTGGCAGTAATAATTCAAAAATTAGTTTATATTAAAGAAACAACATAAACACGCACAATCTAATTTAATTCAGGATATGATAAACTTACTTAGTGGTATACAAGTAATCTTATCACATTTTAGCACAAGATTTCAACCTGCTGTCGTTTTCATCCCATATGATAATTTTTTATTAACATAAATCACTTGAAATATCTTGGCGCGGTTAATCCATATTTTGTTTGCAATATGATTGATATAATCAAACAATGACTTATTTGTTCAGTGTACCCACGGTCGCTCTACCCACCCCGTTACCGCCTTCCAAAGGGCCCAATTATCATTCCACCAGATATTGGAGGAGGAGGTGTTGCTGGTATGCAGGGATCATCCTATGGGACTTGGGTGGTTCAGGTGGTGGTGGTGCAGGTTGGTGGTGGAATTTTAGGACAACTGGATATAATTCCAGGACAACCGTCTAAAGAGGCTTTAACCGCCAGTGGTCTTGCATCTGGAGCTGGAGGTGGAGGTGCAGGTGGTGCGAGAGCTGAGCTGTTGCCGGAACAATCTTAGGAAACTGGTGCATTTCTTAGCAAGTTTGATGTGGGCCCTTTATAAATTCCAAGCCAGGGACTGGAGGACGTGGTGGTGGAGGAGGTGGTGGTGGAGGTGCTGGTAGCGGTGGCGCTGCAGCTGTTAATATTTCTTCACCCACAGCTACAAATCTGCCAATAGTTCAGGGGCTTAGCGGTGGAGCTGGTGGTGGAGGTGGTGGAGCTGGAGGAGCAGGACACAGGAAGTGCAGCTGGGGCTGGAGGAGGAAGCTCTGTATTTGAAGTAATGCAGTACAATACTCCAGTGGAGGAGGTGGTGGTGGAGCTGGAGGGGGAACAAATATCTTCCACATCATACTACTCATCTTCCACAAGTTTGCTACTGCTGGTGGTGCTGGCTATGTGCTGGAAGTTCGGATATGGAACTGGACAAGGATATGATTCTGCTACATTAAGAGCAACAGGGGACATTCTCAAATCAAGGTACTCAATTGGTGGAGCTCCAAAGCCCTACTGGATTAACTGGACGTTCAATAGATTCTGCTAATTATTCATATGGTTATAATGCCAATACAATGACATATGGATCTGTGGGAGGTGGAAGTAGAGGAGGAAGTGTGTCTGTTATGGATGGAAGGGCAGGAAGT